>CM065699.1:8020806-8025806 GCA_017654935.2 Phymorhynchus buccinoides | reverse complement strand
ACACACACACACACACACACACACACACACACACACACACACACACACACACCTCCCTTCAGACAGACACATAAATTATAATTATGACAAATCGAGTTAGATAACCTGAATAAAACTATCAAACTGTCTCCATAATAACAACCGCAAATTCAATACTAACAGACATATTTTCAAAACCAGTCATATTGAACCCACACATCTACACATACTACTTCTCTACAAACAAATACACTACTCCTAATGCTCGGTGTCCATCTGTGTTCTACCAAGGACCCAGCATGTTTGACAATCGTGTGTCAGGTAGCACACGCCTTGCTGCCTTTGACTTCCTATACACAGAAGCAGTCCTGTTTCTTTTGGTCTCCCTTCCCCAAGACCCAAACAACATGGACGACAACAAGATCAAGTGCGTACACAACGCACGCCAGTCGGTGTGAATGGCATGGCAGCAGGTGTGAGAAAAACGCAGACTGAAACAAAACAGATGCTTTGTATTAGCCAGGACACGAGATGCACACCGGGCCTAAGACCCCCGTCCCCCCCTTCTTCCTTTTAGTTTGTCACCACAAGAACGTTCTAAGAGAAAATACATTGACGTGATGACAATGGTGATGGGGGAACTAAGAGAGACGGAGATATAATGGCGACAAAGACATAGTCAGACAGACAAACGGAGAGAGAGAGAGAATGAGAGAGAGAGAGAGAGAGAGAGAGAGAGAGAGAGAGAGAGAGAGAGAGAGAGAGAGAGAGAGAGAGAGAGAGAGAGAGAGAGAGAGAGAGAGAGAGTGGGTTAGAAAAAAGACCAGTATGATTTTGAGTTGCTTCATCAGTGTAATCAAAACTATAAAGAGTCAAAAGTCAATCAATCAATCAATCAATCTCTCTCTCTCTCTCTCTCTCTCTCTCTCTCTCTCTCTCTCTCTCTCTCTCTCTCTCTCTCTCTCTCTCTCTCTCTCTCTCTCTCTCTCCTGTTCGATCTTGTGGAATATTTTGACACATTTCCAAGTTGTTGCTTTAGTTATGTGTAATCTATTCGTAACCCTCAACGACGTACGTAGCTACGTCTCTCAATGTTCTGTAATTACTAGGCATTTATCTTTATCCTTGTGAACGTTGCAAATGTTGTATCATGTACTTGTAGTAACCTCACCCCCCTCCCCCACCCAACCCCAACGTACCTTCCTATGTCTCTTTGTAATCACCACATATCTGTCGTTATCTTTACCCCCCCCCCCCCCCCCCCCTCCTTTTTTAAGTTCAAGTTTTCAAGTTTGCCCTCTCCCCCCAGACAATGGGAGGCCAGAGAGAAGCAGTTAAAGAGCGGTCCTGAACCTGATGGCTCGATCGGCTGTCGATAATCGAAATCCTGGGGACAGTGGGACCTGTCTCAACCATGCACTGAACCGATATGAATTTGTGACGCAGTACGTATTTTGTGTTATCGGTGCTCGATATCCGAACTCAGTTCGCGATGTCTTTTCGATTTTCTGATTGATTTTTTGCTGTTGTTCGCATAGTTCCTACCCCCATTGTGAAAGTATAACACAATAAACCACTATTGTCATCGTTATTGCCCCCCCCCCCCCCCCCCCTCTCTCTCTCTCTCTCTCTCTCTCTCTCCCCCCCCCCCCCCCCCCCATCCACTCGAACCCTCCAGTGTTTTGGTCTGACAAGTCGCCCATATTAATATTTTGATGTTGATATAACGAAATTTCCCACCAGACCATTTTCCAGAGTGCGACATTCACAATGTTTACCCAAAGTCTGGAATTCCATGGATAAGATAGATCGTCGTTACGTTTTTGTTTTATTTTTTTAACTAACTTCCTTTCAATAGTTTTTTTTCCATTTGTTATTTATAAGGCAAAACAAACCACGAGTATTCTCGTGTGGGTCTCACTGAAAGCGTCTGTTCTGCTTGGGTGGTTTTTTTTATTTCTGATGTTGATGCTCTGCCTACCATGTCGTTGCTGTATTACTGTTGTTGTTTCTGTTGGCGATGTTCCTGTGTCTCAATGTTCCTTTATAGTATTTGTTATGTATTGCATGCTTAGAACCAAGGACATAATGGAAGACTAGGCCCAGCCTGAATTATTATCCATAAAATAAAGTGTCTGAAGTCTCTCTCTCTCTCTCTCTCTCTCTCTCTCTCTCTCTCTCTCTCTCTCTCTCTCTCTCTCTCTCTCTCTCTCTCTCTCTCTCTCTCTCCCCTTCCTCCCTCCCTCCCTCCCTCCCTCCCTCTCTCCCTCTCTCTCTCTCTCTCTCTCTCTCTCTCTCTCTCTCTCTCTCTCTCTCTCTCTCCCTGTCACTTAGTCTTAGAGAAGTATGGTTTTATGATAATGTTAAAGTAGTGGTAACTAACGCATACAAATACCTTGGGGTGATATTTACAACTAGATTAAGCTTAAATACTGGGTGGTATGAATCATATAGGAAAGGGAAGAAAGGTATAACAGAAATATTAAGATGCATGAGGAAATTAAATGCGATAGATCCTTCTTTATTTTGGAAATTATTTGATACACAGATAGTTCCTATGTTAACTTATGCTGCAGAAATATGGGGCCTTGAAGAAAACATTCACATGGAAAAGGTACACACGCTAGCTATAAAACGATTTCTAAACATACCATTACACTCATCAAACACAATAGCATATGTGGATTCCGGAAGGTATCCCCTATACATTAAAAGTTTTGTAAAATGTGTTAAATATTGGCTAAAGCTTACAGTTACCTGAAAGTAGAATATGTAGACAAGCTTACAACATGTTAGTATATCAATATGAATTAGGAAAAAATAATTGGGTTAGTAAAGTAAAGCATATGTTGTCTATTAATGGATTTGGTATAATATGGCTTAGCGTTGGAGACGTAAGATGCTTTACACTCGAATTTAAAGACCGTTTAACCCTTTCACCGCCAATGTCGCATTTTTGCACCACAATGATTTAACACCCGTGTCACTTAAAGGCATCAAACCAGGGTCTGTTATCCAAAGACCCTACTTTCTTAATTTGGGAGGTAAGGATAGGCCTTACTTTAAATACGTCATAGAGGAATCCCCACTATTGCAGATGGTTTTTTTTCTCTACCCAGGTAAGATTAATGGAAAATGTTTGCTGAAAATTGGCTGGCGGCGAAAGGGTTACCCAGCAAAATTGTAAGATGACGAGTAATGGACAAGTATGATTAATGCTGAAAATTGGCTGGCGGCGAAAGGGTTAACAGCTTGCTTTAAGCAAAACTGGCACTCCAAGTTAGAAGACAACGACAAGTACTGTTGGTATCATTCGGTTAACAGTATTTTGCAACCAGAAAACATTCTAATGGTAGTAACTAAGAAATGGCACAGGGATACATTATGCTAGGCTCAGAAACAGAACACTGGGTTTAACCCTTTCACCGCCAATGTCGCATTTATGCACCACAATGATTTAACACCCATATCACTAAAAGGCATACAATCGGGGCCTGTTATTCGAAGACCTTACTTTCTTAACTTTGAGAGGTAAAAGACAGGCCTAATGTTATACATATCACAGAGACATTCCCAATATTGCAAATAACTTTTTTCTCTACCGAGTTTAGTTTAATAGTACTTTTTGGCTGAACAATGGCTGGCGGCGAAAAGGTTAGAAGCAAATAGAAGGTGGTTTGACCCCGAAGATAGTATACATGGTGTGTGTATGATGTGTACAACTGGTGTTATCGAAAACGAAGAACATTTTATATTCCACTGTGTTGGAAACTACATATTCTACTTTCACGTAACTGTGTAAGCTTTAGCCAAGGAAATCAGAATGAGACCACAGCTTTCTAACAAATTTATTTCTAACAATCATGATCTGTGCAGCTTATTATCTTCTGATAATGAAAACACTATTGTTTCGTTAGCCAAATATGTTGCAGAAGCATTTAATGTTAGAAAAAAGAGAATGCTTATTTGTGATGTATGAAAGTAATGTGTGCTCGTTATGTCATATCTCGTGTTATATGAGCTTGAGAATCTTGTGTATGTTATATAAATGTTTCGTTGTTTGTTTGTTTTCATGTCTCCTTTCGGCTTGCTATTGTAATTCTTTTTCTGAATTATTGGTATGTTTAATCCGTTTGTTCAAATAAGTTGGCTTTTATCATTTTTATTATTGCTTTTTTGAGCTTCATGATTTATGTTCCTTAACTTCGGCGCTGCAAGAAACAGTTCTCCACATTGACATAAAGGCTGTATTTGTGCCATTGTCAATAAAACAATGTCTGAAGTCTCTCTCTCTCTCTCTCTCTCTCTCTCTCTCTCTCTCTCTCTCTCTCTCTCTCTCTCTCTCTCTCTCTCTCTCTCTCTCCCTCTCTCTCTCTCTCTCTCTCTCTCTCTCTCTCTCTCTCTCTCTCTCTCTCTCTCTCTCTCTCTCTCTCTCTCTCTCTCTCTCTCTCTCTCTCTCCTTACCTCCCAAATTAAGAAAGTAGGGTCTTTGGATAACATACCCTGGTTTGATGCCTGTGTGTGTGTGTGTGTATGTGTGTGTGTGTGTGTGTGTGTGTGTGTGTGTGTGCGTGTGTGCGCGCGCGCGCGCGTGTGTGTGTGTGTGTGTGTGTGTGCGTGCGCGTGTGTGTGTGCGTGTGCGTGCGTGTGCGAATGTGCGTGCATCACATCTATTGTTAGTTAAAAGTTGTAGTTTTGATTGTTTACATGGATAAGGAGTTATTGTACATTTTCTTCATTCACTGTGTATTACTGATATAATATGCATATATTTTGCATGTTTCCGCTTGCGCGCCTATGTGTGTGTGCGTGTGCGTGTGTGAATCACATTTTTTTGGGCTCGTTTTCAACTTTTTATTGTTTTTGTAAAGCGCATTGAGCTTTAAGGCTATGGGCTGTATAAGGTGTTTTTGTAATAAATAAATAAATAAGTAGTAGTAGTAGTAGTAGTAGTAGTAGTAGTAGTAGTAGTAGTAGTAGTAGTAGTAGTAGTAGTAGTAGTAGTAGTAGTAGTAGTGGAT
>CM065699.1:8008306-8018306 GCA_017654935.2 Phymorhynchus buccinoides | reverse complement strand
CTTACCCACCCATGGGCTTTTTGCCCCGTCTTACACTAGTAGTAATGGTAGTAGAAGAAGCAAAATGTAGTGAAAGGGGTGTTTTTTCATCTATTTATTTGTTTATTTGGTTGGTTAGTTCTCTATTCTGTTTGTTTTTATTGCTGATGTTGATGCTCTGCCGACCGTCCTGATGTCTTTAACGACTACTTTGTTCAGAAAATCCAGCTGATCAGAAACGAACTTGATCAGGTTTCTTCTACACCTACCACCCTGTTAGACCAAATAGGAACAGCATCCACGTTCTTGGAATTTCAGCCAGTTACTGCCTTGGAATTGAAGAAGATCATTCTAAAACCAAAACCCACTTCCTGTCCTCTTGACCCTATACCGACGCCACTTTTCATAGAGTATCTTGATGAACTACTCCCTACTCTCACCCATATTGTCAACAACTCTCTAACATCTGGCTCCTTTCCATCTGTGTTCAAAACTGCCATTGTCAAACCACTTCTAAAGAAATCATCCCTTGACCCAAACACTCTCAAGAACTATAGGCCTATATCCAACCTCTCTTTCATATAAAAAATCATTGAGAATTTTTCTGTGCGTGCGTGTGCGCATGATCGCGCGCGCTCAAATCACGGGTCCGAACCCCAAGGCTATATATAAAAAAAACTATTCAGTTACGTGCTGTTTTCATGCGTTTTTATGTAGATACGTGCTGTTTTGATGCGTTTTTATGTATGTGTACAGCCGACACATTCCGATTTCGGAGTAGCTCGGCGATGCTGCGAGGGGACTTTGCAGCCGCTCGGAGTTGCACTTGTTTTGATTGTATATGTATTTGCGTGCGTGTGTGTGTGTCTGCGTAGGTGTTCGTGCGTGCGTGTACGTGTCTCTGTGTCTGTACGTGCGTGCATGCCTGCGTGCGCGTGTGCATGTACGTTCGCGCGCGCGCGTATGTGTCCATGTCATTATTCTCTCAGTGCCATGTCTCGCAGAACCCAACCAACGGCTGACCCAATGTGGACAAATAAACGATTTCCAAAAATACTCAAACACACTCTCCCTTGTCAACACCACCACCACCACCCCTCCTTCCTACCACCTGGACTCTCACTTTTTGTTCGTATCTTTTCGCGTACTCCAAATTCTCTCCACGTCATAATTATTTTCGAGGTTACCGACATTCACTGGCTAAAGGTGCACCTCGACGGATGAGTTTTTGCAAGAAACACGTCGAGATCACCAGAATGACAGCCTTTTCAAGGATTCAGAACACTCACTTTGCTCTGGTTTCCTAGAAATTAAACCGTCAAAACGGCGATTCCTCCTTGGCGGAGATGCCGGAGAGAGTAGCCATTTTGGACGGGATGAGTGAAAGTCACTCATTGTGGTTGAAGCGTTTTCTTTTTTTGTGTAGTGCAGTAAAAACAAATTGGAGCTATTTCCTTTGTTGTGAGCGAAACTCCTTTAGATAAACTGTATAAAACCAGGAAACCAGAGCAAAGTGAGTTTTGCAATCTCTGTAAACTACTAAAGGGTGTTTTCCTGGTGATCTGGACGTGTTTCTTACAAAAAACTCATTCGTCAGGGTGTCCCTTTAAGTAAGCAAGCCTTGTAGTCACGAGAGCTTCTTAAGACATTCAAAACGGGGAGTGGTATGCAAATTAGGCTAAACAGCCAATCGTTTTGGGAGTTTAGTCTAATCTGCATACTATCCCCCGTCTTGACTGTCTAATTCGTACTTATGACTACAACAGGGCCAGGGTTTTCTTAAATCTAACAGAGTTTTGGAACTTTGTAAAAATCTGAAAGCCTGGGCTACTTGAGAGTAAAATTGGAATATTCCAAAGCGTTACAGTATCATTCTTGCTCGGTCGTTCTATGACAATCTTTGTAAAGGTCTGCACACTGCATACGATCCGACCTCATGCGATGCGATGTGACGAGATTCACGTGAAATACTTCCGTCTAAAAATAAATTCTTCTGTTTTCGCTCACTATGTGACCCAATGGCTCCCCCCCACCCCCCACCTGCGTGCGCATCTCGACCATTCCAACGAAAGTGTCGCCATCGTAGTCCTTATTTGTGGTAAACAAAAGTGAAAATGTTATCTAAATGTGTAAAGAAACTCCAGATGTATAAATACAGTTTAGATAAGTTTCGAATTGGAAAAAGCAAATACGCACATCTTTCTACTGGCATTTTTCAAACAAAGTTACATGACTAAGATGGCGGTATCCCATAATATGGCGCTCCTTGTGCCGGATATGAGACACGTGGGTAACAAGCCATAGGGGAAGACGGGGTAAAAAGCGCCTGGGCGGGTAAGACGCGCACTCCAATTATCATGAAATAAGAAAATTTTAGTCAAATTTTGCCCATGAGAGACGAATGTCGAGATATAAACGTCGTCTCATGGGCAAAATGTGACTGAAATTGCTTCATTTCATGAGATAAATTTGGGGTGGGATTCTTACCCGCCCATCGCGCTTTTACCCGTCTCCCCTACATGAGTTTCACGAGAATAATATGACCCGCATCGTCGACATCGCATCGCATTGAACGCAGATTTCGTATGCCAGTGTAGCAGACCCCTAACCTTCATTGCTTTAATTTTGATGAAGGAGCAGTGTGTCCGTACGCCGTATTGTTATATTTTTTAACCCTTCGCCGCCAGCCATTTTTCAGCAAACATGTTCCATTAAACTTACTGGTAGAGAAAAAAAAATTTGTACTGCAATAGTGGGGATTCTGTCTATGACATGCAAGCCTACAAAAAAGTAAGGCCTATCTATCCTTACCTCCCCAAATTAAGACAAAAATGCTCTTTCGGATAACACTACACAGACTTGCTTGAGCTTTTCGTGACATGGTGTTAAATCGTTGTGGTGCCTAAAATGCGACATTGGCTGGTGAAAGGGTTAAAACACACAAGTGCTATGCCATCGCACAATAATTGTACAAAAAATCAGTCCATGGTATTGTGTTCTGCGACACTCTTGTTTAGTTGAACACATCTGCGCTTGCGATGAGTGTTGACTGTCTGTCTGTCTACACTCGCCGCGCGCGCGAGTGTGTGGTGTGTGTGTGTGTGTGGTTGTGTAGTGTGTGAGGGTGCGTGTGCGTGCTGTGCGTGCGTGCGTGCGCGCGGCGTGTGCGTGCCGAGGCGTGCGTGCGTAGCGTGTGTGTGTGTGGCGTGCGTGTGCGTGTGTGCGTGCGTGTCGTGCGTGCGTGTGCGTGCGTGTGCGCGCGGGCGCGCGTATGTGCAAGCATGCGTGAGTTCTTGATATTACGTCACACAGCCATACCCTGTTATCGGGTCTTCAATGGCCAGCCAGTTGATCCAAACAAACGCTCGTTGTCAAGAATAGTCATCAGAAACCCTACATTCGGGTCAGCCCATTCCCAACCTAATCTTTACCTTTACTGTCGCCCTTCGTTTTATTAACCCGTTTTACGCTGCTGCTGTTGTTGTTCCGTAACCCACATTCTCCGAGTGATGTCAAACTAGTTAAAAAAAGGAAACAACAAACAGACTTCGTGAAAAAAGGAGTCGGGGGAGAAAATGAGCTTTCGGAATTAGATTTCCAGCGGCGAGGGTGATGTTGGGGTGGTATTCATCCACGGAGTACGGAGCGAAGGTGATATGTTTTTGTTGTGTAAGTGGCTGTGTGGCGTATGTACGTATGTGTGTGGGTTTGTTAACAGCATATCACCATGAAGGAATAAAATAGGAAAATGAAACATGAGTGCAGCTAGGTAGTTACTGTAGATGTGCCGTTTGGGCTGTCAGTCAAGGTCAGGTATGACCTGACGATATGACCTTCGAAATTTCGAAAAATATACATTTTTACCCTATCTAGGGCACCAGTCAAACATCATGATGTGAAACTTGGTATGAAGGTGGGGTTTTTTTGGCTTTATGCGCTTCGAAATTTGTTGACCAATGAAGGTCAATTCAAGGAGATCGCTGGACCCTGCAAAATCGGGGGGACGGAAAAATGGAGGTTCCCAGATTGAAATCAAGGCGTGGATGTAGCCAACTCGCGGGTGATTCTCGAATGTTACATTCGCATATAACTTTCTTCAATCTAGTTTTGTGGATTTGATGTTGTTATTGACACCTGCCCCTTCCTCACCCCAACCCAACCCCTCTTTCACCATTGTGTATGCATTGTCAACAGGAACGAGATTTTTAAAATTTTATTTTTGTTAAATCGAGGGGAGTTTTGTTGAAAATGAACTTTTTGAGCCAATAGTCTGGGATTAGGGTCTACCAGAGGCCACAAGAATGAAACTTTAAGCAAAAGACTCCGTTTTTCGTGTAAACGCATGGATATCGCCATACACGCATGACATCAGTACCATTTCACTATTTGAAAAACAAGAGGCAAAAGCCTTCAAGGTCGCTGGGGGGGTGGGGGGGGGGGGCGGGTGGGAAGATGACTGAGATGGAGGTCGTAAACATGAGGGGGATGCTTAAATTACAAATCAAAACTACGTTAATGGATACAAACTTAAGGGGGCGGGGTGGGGGCGGGGGGGGGCGGGGTCAAAAAAGTGCCTTGCAACAAATCGGACCGGAAACCATTAGCATGAGAGACAGACGCTCTAAGCAATGAGCTATTGAGGGCTTTGAATGTCATCATGAATTTTTAAAATCGTATTGCCTATTGAAACTCTCTAACCCACCAACTTAAAAGGTAAGCATGATCACCCAACCGATTTTGTTAATGTTTACAGCAGCATCAAACTTCGAATAACAGTTGGATCACACCCAACCCTTCTTCGTCTGACCCAACTGACCAAGCGACTTTTTAACACCAACACCAACCCTCTCTCTCTATCCCTCTCCCTCTCTCTCTCTCCCCTCACCCCCTCTCTCTTCTCCTCTCTCTCTTTTTCTCTCTCTCTTTCTCTCTCTCTCCTTTTCTCTCTCTCCTTTTTTTCTCTTCTCCTCTCTCTCTCTCTCTCTCTTCTTCTCCCTCTCTCTTCTCTGCGTCTCTCCCCTCTTCTCTATCTCCTCTTCTATCTCTCTCCCTCAGGGAAGGGTCTCTATGGGCCTATGTGATTCTGAACAAAAAACATTTGCGTGTCTCATTTTTCTCTAACAAATACAAAGTGTATTTCTTGTCTCTCCTATCCTCTGTGCTGGTCTGGTCTGGATGTTAATGGTTCTGTTCTGCTCTGTCGTGGTCCTGTTTGGTTTTCTGGGTCTGGTCTGTCTTTTTTGGGTCTGTCTTTGTCGGGCCTCCTAGGTCTCTTGTCTCTCCTCTCTCTCTCACTCTCTTCTCTCTCTCTCTTCTACATCTCTCTCTCCCCTCTTTTTTCTCACTCTCTGGCTATCTCAAGATCCTCTACTCTCTCATGGGAGGGGGGCCCCTAATTGGGGCCATATCTAACTTATCGGAATAAAAGGCCATTCGGCTGCAGCAGTTCACCTTTTTAGACTATTAAATTATTAACTTTAAGTGTGCACGGCTCTCAGTAGGCACATAGTCTGGGGTATTTTTCTTCTCTCTATCTCCTACTCGCTCCTTTCTCTCTCACCTTCAGTCTTTTTTGTTTCTTTTATCGTCTCTCTCTGCTCTTGCTCGCGCATGCTCTCTCATACTCTCTCACTGAGTTGGCCCGTTTTCTCTCTAGGTTTTTGGGGACGTAATTATCCATCTCACCCTGGATGTTACCACTATCCAGGACCAAAAGCACTTTATCATCCACGGGATCAGGGAAACTATCGGAATTACTAGATTATGGGTTCCAACAAGGGTCAATCGAAAGGCCAGTCTTGTAATTTATCTATATCAATGAAGTTTAATGGTTAAAATAGGGATCGGGGCTTGAATTTTTTTCCCACTTTGCTTCACCCATGGCATAACAACCACCAGCGATACAGGAGGGTTAATGCTATGGGGGGGACTTGCACTCGCTACTGTAAAATTTTGCCATGGGGTGACCAAAATTATAATGCGAAAAAAATCCGAACACGTCCAAGTATGGGGTAGCCATTTAATGGGAATAACAACAGTACATGAAAACTAAAAATGGCAGTGCCGGGGGGATACACGACTAGGGCACTAGCCATGCAAGTTGAAGCAAGGAAAAATGCATGGCCTTACGTGGCCCTAACAGCTTAGGTTTTTAACCCTTTTCGCCCGCCAGCTCTTATTTTTTCACTGTCCCAAAAAGTATTACCATTAAATACCTTCAAACATTGGATAGACCAACACACCAGACAACTATCTTTCCATGCTAACTTACAACCCGGAATCTCGTGGGGGGGACCAGCATAGGGGCAATTAAGGGGGGGGCCTGTCCTTACCTCCCCAAAAATAGGGTCTTCAGAAGAAAAATCAAACAGGGTGCATCTGATTTGATGGCCTTTTTTTAGGGACAGGGTTTTTTACCAATCCCATTGAATATTTTGCAATTTCATCTCAGATGCCAATTCAATAAAACGGTCTTTCTTTATAAGATAGTTAAAGGAAAGGCTCCATCGGAGGGGTGTGAAAAGTGGTGCCAGGGGCCCGGGTAAGACCGTTAAAAAACCAAGAATCCCTTCGCGAGGAGTTACCAACCCATGGAAAGTTTACCTCATGCGCAGTTAAACTGGCTGCAGACTGCGGAATTATTTTCCTGACAATCTGTAAAACTAAAGTTTACATTGGCATTGTTCAAAGCATGTTATCATGACTGCTTTTTTAAACAAGGGTCAACATTGTTAGGCACACCGGTTTTCTCTCTGTCTTCTAGATTGTGAACTGATGATACTGATTAATTTCAGAAGTTTCTTTCCAAGCTAAATGGGGTGGGGACCCCACCACCTATGTGCACACGCGAGTGGAGTTTTTGCAAGAAAACCCGCGGGAGATCACCCAGAAAGGGACCATGTACATTTTCAAAGTGACGGAAAAACATTACTTTGCACTGGTTTCGTAAATAAATCAAAACCACCAAATCGGGGGGGCGATTCCTCCTCGGGGAAGTGTTTTGTCCGGAGAGGGAGAAAAAGCCATTTGGTGAAGCGGGGTAGGGGTGGAGTGCCACTCGAGGGAGTGTGTTTGGAAGCTTTTTTTTTCTTTGTAGGCTGTTTTTAAAAAAATAAAAAAGGCGGAGTATAAGGCCCGTTTTGTGTTTCCTATGTTGTTTCGGGGAAACAAATCACGTTTGGTATACACACTGCATACATAAAACACACATCTTTCCGCCGGCTTTAGGATATGATGCCGATGATTGAGATGGTCCTCATGAAGATTTCTAAGGAAACCAGAAAGCAAAAACCGTGGTGTCTCTCGATCTCTCTGTATTCCTCTCTCTGTTTTTCTCTCTGTGAAATTCTGTGTGTGTGTCTGTCTGTCTGTCAAAAAACAAAACCCTCCATCTCCGGTCACGGTGCCCCATTAAGACTGGATTCTCTGGGGAAAGCAGTCTGCCCAGGTGGGGGGGGGTGACCAAAATTATTTCCCTCTGGATGTCTCTCTGCCATAACATGCCTAAGGGGGGCTCATTAGAAAAAGAAAAATCCAGTGCCTCTAACTCTCTCTCTATCTGTAATTTCAACCCTCTCTCTCTCCCCCTCCCCCCCTCTCTCTCACCACTCAGGGACAAGAGGACAAGATAATTGGACTGGAATTAACCCAGCCGCCGTCGTCTTCTTTGAAAACCTAAGATTAGAAAGTCTAGGTAAACGTGCAAATTCTTCATCCATCTGAAGTCAACAAGGTGATTTCAAGAGGGGGGAGACGTAAGGATTTACATCAAGGAGGTATGACGGGGGATTTGGAAGGAAGAAAAACACAAATATGCACAAAGGAAAATCGAGAAGGATGCCTTTCAAGACAAAAAGCTAGCTAGAAAGGAAAGAAGGAGGGAGGAAGGATGGAGGAAAGGAAGGAAGGAAAGAAGGAAGGAAAGAAATGAAAGAAAGACAGAAAGAAAGAAAAGAAAGAAAGGAAAGGAAGAAGGAAGGAAAAAAGGGGTGAAGAAGGAGAAAGAAGAGGAAAAGAAAGAAGGAAGGAAAGAAAGGAAGGAAGGAAAGAAAAGAAAGGGACAGAAAAAAAAACCGAAGAATGGAAAGAAAGAAAGGGAGGAAGGAAGGAAGGAGGAAAGGAAGGAAAGAAAGGAAAAGAACGAAAAAAGAATGGAAAGAAAAGAAAGACAAAAAAGAAAAGGAAAATGAAAGGACGAGAAAGAGAGGAATCAAGAAAACACGAAAAGGGGAAAGGAAAGCAGAAAGAAAGAAAGAAAGAAGATAAGAAGAAAAAGAAAGAAGGGAAAGAAAAGGAAAAACGTAAGAAGGAAGGAAGGAAGGATAGAAAGGAAGGAACCAAGAATAGAAAAGAATGGAGGAAAGTGGGAAAACAAAGAGAGAGAAGGAAGAAGGAAAGAAAAAAAGGGAAGGAAGGAATAAGGGAAAGAAGGAAGGAAAGGAAGGAAAGGAAAGAGAGAAGTAAGAAAGAAAGAGAGAAAGATAAAGGAAAGAAAGAAAGAAAGAAGGAAAGAAGAAGTGAGGAAGGAAAAGAAGAAGGAAAGAAGAAAGAAAACAAGGAGAAAGAAAAGAAAGAAAGAAAGCAAAGAAAGGAAAGGAACAAAGTCAGAAGGAATGAAGGAAAAGAAAAAGTAAAGGAAAGGCGAAAGAAAGAAAGAAAAAAAAAGGAAGAGGGAAAGGAAACAGAGAAGGAAGGAGAAAAGCAAAGAAGGACGAAACGAAAAAAAAAAAAAGGAGAAAGGGGGGAAGGAAGGAAGAAATAAAGAAAGAAAAGAAGGGAGGAAGGAAGGAAGAAAGAACGACAAGAAAGAAAGAAAGAAAAAAAAAAAGGAAGGAAGGAAAAGAAAGAAAGAAAGGAAGGAAGGATGGAAGGAAGGATGGAAGGAAGGAGGGAAGGATGGAAGGAAGGAAGGAAGGAGGGAAGGAGGAAAGGAAGAGAGGAAAGGAAGGAAGAAGGAAGAAAGAAAGAACGCAAGAAAGGAAGGAAGAAGGGAAGGAAGGAAGGAAGGAATGAAGGAATAAAGGAAGGAAGGAAGGAAAGAAGTGAGATAGGAAAGGAATGCGTAGGTAATGGATGACCAACAGGAACAGAAAGGTCAGGGACAGGGGGGAAAGAGAGGCAGAAAATGTCGGAAAGCCAGAGAATAGAGGTCAGACAGGGCGGAGAGGTCGCACCAACTGTAGAAAGGAAAGACAGAGAAGAGTCCGACATGGGGGAAAGAGAGGCAGACAATGTAGGAAAGGAAAAAGACACGAGAATGAGTCAGACAGGGGGAAAGAGAGGCAGGAAAATTGGTAGGAACGGAAAGACAGAGAATGAGTCAGACATGGCGGAGAGCCAAGAAAAAGGTAGGAAAGGAAGGACAGAGAATGACGTCAGACATGGAGGAAAGAAGAGCAGAAAATGTAGGCAAGGAAGAGACAGAGAATAGAGTCTAGAGGCATGGGGAAAGAGAGCGCAGACAATGTGAGGAAAAGAAAGACCAGAGAATGAGTCAGAGACTGGGAAGAGAGCAGACAATGTAGGAAAGGGAAGACAGAGAATGAGTCAGGGACATGCGGGAAAGAGAGGCCAGAAAATGTAGGAAAGAAAGACAGAGACTGAGTCAGACATGGGGGAGAGGCCAGAAAATGTAGGAAAGGAAAGAAGAGAAGGAGTCAGGACAGGGGGGAAAGAGAAGGCAGAAAATAGTAAAGGAAGACAGAGAAGAGTCAGACATGGGGAGAGCAGAAATGTAGGAAAGGAAAGACAGAGAATGAGTCAGACCATGAGGAAGAGAGGAAGAAAAATGTAGGAAGGAAAGACAGACGAATGAGTCAGAAATGGGGGAGAGGCAGAAATGTAGGAAAGGAAAGCATAGAATGGAGTCGACAGGGGAAGAGAGGCAGAAATGTAGGGGAAAAGAAAGACAGAGAATGAGTCAGACGATGGGGGAGAGGACAGAAACTGTAGGAAAGGAAAGACAGAGAAGGAGTCAGACAGGGGAAGAGAGGCAGAAATGTAGGAAGGAAAGACGAGAATG
>CM065699.1:8005420-8007806 GCA_017654935.2 Phymorhynchus buccinoides | reverse complement strand
AACAAATTGGAGCCTATTTCCTTTGTTGTGAGCGAAAAACTCATTTAGATAAACTGTATAAAACCAGGAAACCAGCGCAAAGTGAGTGTTGCTATCTCTGTAAAGGGTGTTTGCCTGGTGATCTTGACGTGTTTCTTACAAAAACTCATTCTCAGGGTGTCCCTTTAAGTAAGCAAGCCTTGTAGTCACGAGAGCTTCTTAAGACATTCAAAACGGGGATTAGTATGCAAAGTAGGCTTAAACAGCCAATCGTTTTGGGAGTTTAGACTAATTTACATACTATTCCCCGTGTTTGACTGTCTAATTCGTACTTATGACTACAACAGGGCCAGGGTTTTCTTAAATCTAACAGAGTTTTGGAACTTTGTAAAAATCTGAAAGCCTGGGCTACTTGAGAGTAAAATTGGAATATTCCAAAGCGTTACATTTATCATTCTTGCTCGGTCGTTCTATGAACAATCTTTGTAAAGGGCCTGCTACACTGCATACAATTCCTTTGGGGGTCCGACCTCCATGCGATGCGATTGTGACGAAGATTCAGTCAAGTGAAATAGCCTACCTCCGTGTAAAAATAAATTCTTCCGTTTTCGCTCACTATGTGACCCAATAGCTCCCCCCCACCCCCCAACTGCGTGCGCATCTCGACCCTTCCAACGTAAGTGTCGCCATCTTAGTCCTTATTGTGTGTGTAAACAAAGTGAAAAATGTTATCTAAATGTGTAAAGAACACATCCAGATGTTATAAATACAGTTTAGATAAAAAAAGTAGATAAGTTTCGAATTGGAACAGCCAAATACGCAGCATCGATCTGGCATTTTTCAAACAAAGTTACTGACTAAGATGGCGGTCCTTTTCCCCCCATATATGGCGCTCCTTGTGGCAGGATATGGGACGACACGTGTGTAAAAGCCATCGGGAAGTCGGGGTAAAAAGCGCATGGGCGGTAAAGAAGCCCTCCACAATTATCTCATGAAATGAAGCAAAATTAAGTCAAATTTTGCCCCCCTATGAGACGATTGCTAGAAATTAACGCTCGTCTAATGGGCAAAATTGAGGCTGACATTTGCTTCATTTCATGAGATAATTGGGGTGGGCTTATTCCCCGCCTATGCCGCTTTTTACCCCGTCTTCCCCTACATGAGTTTCACGCGAATCATGACCCGCATCGTCGACATCGCATCGCATTGAACGCAGATCGTATGCAGTGTAGCAGACCCCTAACCCTTCATTGTTTAATTTGATGAAGGGAGCATTGTGTCCGTACGCCTTATTGTTATTATTTTTGTAACCCTTTCGCCGCCAGCCCATTTTTCAGCAAAACATGTTTCATTTAAACTTACCTGGGTAGAGAACAAATCATCTGCAATATTGGGGATTCTTCTATGACATGCAAGGCCTACAAAAAGTAAGGCCTATCTATCCTTACCTCCCCAAATTAAGACAAAATGCTCTTTGGATAACACTAACAGACCTTGCTTTGAGGCCTTTTCGTGGACATGGGCGATAAATCATTGTGATGCTTAAAATGCGACATTGGCGGTGAAAAGGGGTTAAACACACAAGTGCTATGCCATCGCACAATAATTGTACAAAAATCAGTCCATGGTATTGTGGTCTGCGACACTCTTGTTTTAGTTGAAAACATCTGCGCTTTGCGATGAGTGTCTGACTGTCTGTCTGTCTACCACTCGCGCGCGCGCGTGTGTGTGTGTGTGTGTGTGTGTGTGTGTGTGTGTGTGTGTGTGTGTTTGTTTGTTTGTGCGTGCGTGCGTGCGTGTGCGTGCGTGCGTGCGTGGCGTGCGTGTGTGTGTGTGTGTGCGTGTGCGTGTGTGCGTGCGTGCGCGCGTGCGCGTGTGTGTGTGTGCGCGCGGGCGCGCGTATGTGCACGCATGCGTGAGTTCTTATATTACGTCACAACATCCATACCTGTTATCGGTCTTCAATGGCCAGTTGATCCAAACAAACGCTCGTTGTCCAGAATGTCATCAGGAAACCCTACATTTGGGTCAGCCCATTCCCAACCTATCTTTACCTTTACTGTTCGCCCTTCGTTTTATTAACCTCGTTTTGCTGCTGCTGTTGTTGTTGTAACCCACATTCTCCGATGTGATCAAACTAGTTAAAAACAGGAAACACAAACATGACTTCGTGACAAAAAGGAGTCGGGGGAGAAAATGAGCTTTGGAATTAGATTTCAGCGGGAGGGTGATGTTTGGGGTGGTTATCACCCGCGGAGTTTACGGAGCGAAGGTGATATTGTTTTTGTTGTGTAAGTGGCTGTGTGCGTATGTACGTATGTGTGTGGGTTTGTTAACAGCATATCACCATGAAGGAATAAAGATAGGAAGATGAAACTTGATGTGCATCTAGGCTAGGTACTGTAGA
>CM065699.1:7995420-8000420 GCA_017654935.2 Phymorhynchus buccinoides | reverse complement strand
AAGAAAGAAGGGGAAGGAAGGATGGAGGAAAGAAAGGAAGAAAGGACAGAAAGGAAGGAAGGAAGGAAGAAAGATAGAAAGGAAGAAAGAAAAGGGTTAAAGAAGGAAGAAAGGAAGGAACGAAGAGGAAGAAGGAAGAAAGAAAGAAAGAAAGAAAGGAAGGAAGAAAGGAAGGAAGGAAGGATCGAAGGAGGAAAAAGGAAGGAAGGAAGAAAGGCAGTGAAGATAGAAGGAATGGCGTAGGTAATGGATGACCAACAGGAACAGAAAGTCAGACAGTGGGGAAAGAGAGGCAGAAAATGTAGGAAAGACAGAGAATGAGTCAGACATGGGGGAGAGGCAGACAATGTAGGAAAGGAAAGACAGAGAATGAGTCAGACATGGGGGAAAGAGAGGCAGACAATGTAAGGAAAGGAAAGACAGAGAATGAGTCAGACATGGGGGAAAGAGAGGCAGAAAATGTAGGAAAGGAAAGACAGAGAATGAGTCAGACATGGGGGAGAGGCAGAAAATGTAGGAAAGGAAAGACAGAGAATGAGTCAGACATGGGGGAAAGAGAGGCAGAAAATGTAGGAAAGGAAAGACAGAGAATGAGTCAGACATGGGGGAAAGAGAGGCAGACAATGTAGGAAAGGAAAGACAGAGAATGAGTCAGACATGGGGGAAAGAGAGGCAGAAAATGTAGGAAAGGAAAGACAGAGAATGAGTCAGACATGGGGGAAAGAGAGGCAGAAAATGTAGGAAAGGAAAGACAGAGAATGAGTCAGACATGGGGGAGAGGCAGAAAATGTAGGAAAGGAAAGACAGAGAATGAGTCAGACATGGGGGAAAGAGAGGCAGAAAATGTAGGAAAGGAAAGACAGAGAATGAGTCAGACATGGGGGAAAGAGAGGCAGAAAATGTAGGAAAGACAGAGAATGAGTCAGACATGGGGGAAAGAGAGGCAGAAAATGTAGGAAAGGAAAGACAGAGAATGAGTCAGACATGGGGGAGAGGCAGAAAATGTAGGAAAGGAAAGACAGAGAATGAGTCAGACATGGGGGAAAGAGAGGCAGAAAATGTAGGAAAGGAAAGACAGAGAATGAGTCAGACATGGGGGAGAGGCAGAAAATGTAGGAAAGGAAAGACAGAGAATGAGTCAGACATGGCGGAAAGAGAGGCAGAAAATGTAGGAAAGGAAAGACAGAGAATGAGTCAGACATGGGGGAGAGGCAGACAATGTAGGAAAGGAAAGACAGAGAATGAGTCAGACATGGGGGGAAGAGAGGCAGAAAATGTAGGAAAGGAAAGACAGAGAATGAGTCAGACATGGGGGAGAGGCAGAAAATGTAGGAAAGGAAAGACAGAGAATGAGTCAGACATGGGGGAAAGAGAGGCAGAAAATGTAGGAAAGGAAAGACAGAGAATGAGTCAGACATGGGGGAGAGGCAGACAATGTAGGAAAGGAAAGACAGAGAATGAGTCAGACATGGCGGAAAGAGAGGCAGAAAATGTAGGAAAGGAAAGACAGAGAATGAGTCAGACATGGGGGAAAGAGAGGCAGAAAATGTAGGAAAGGAAAGACAGAGAATGAGTCAGACATGGGGGAAAGAGAGGCAGACAATGTAGGAAAGGAAAGACAGAGAATGAGTCAGACATGGGGGAAAGAGAGGCAGAAAATGTAGGAAAGGAAAGACAGAGAATGAGTCAGACATGGGGGAAAGAGAGGCAGAAAATGTAGGAAAGGAAAGACAGAGAATGAGTCAGACATGGGGGAAAGAGGCAGAAAATGTAGGAAAGGAAAGACAGAGAATGAGTCAGACATGGGGGAGAGGCAGACAATGTAGGAAAGGAAAGACAGAGAATGAGTCAGACATGGGGGAAAGAGAGGCAGAAAATGTAGGAAAGGAAAGACAGAGAATGAGTCAGACATGGCGGAAAGAGAGGCAGAAAATGTAGGAAAGGAAAGACAGAGAATGAGTCAGACATGGGGGAAAGAGAGGCAGACAATGTAGGAAAGGAAAGACAGAGAATGAGTCAGACATGTGGAAAGGGAAAGAGAGGCAGAGAGGCAGACAATGTAGGAAAGGAAAGACAGAGAATGAGTCAGACATGGGGGAAAGAGAGGCAGACAATGTAGGAAAGGAAAGACAGAGAATGAGTCAGACATGGGGGAAAGAGAGGCAGAAAATGTAGGAAAGGAAAGACAGAGAATGAGTCAGACATGGGGGAAAGAGAGGCAGAAAATGTAGGAAAGGAAAGACAGAGAATGAGTCAGACATGGGGGAAAGAGAGGCAGACAATGTAGGAAAGGAAAGACAGAGAATGAGTCAGACATGGGGGAAAGAGAGGCAGAAAATGTAGGAAAGGAAAGACAGAGAATGAGTCAGACATGGCGGAAAGAGAGGCAGAAAATGTAGGAAAGGAAAGACAGAGAATGAGTCAGACATGGGGGAAAGAGAGGCAGAACAATGTAGGAAAGGAAAGACAGAGAATGAGTCAGACATGGGGCGGAAAGAGAGGCAGACAAATGTAGGAAAGGAAAGACAGAGAATGAGTCAGACATGGGGGAAAGAGAGGCAGAAAATGTAGGAAAGGAAAGACAGAGAATGAGTCAGACATGGGGGAAAGAGAGGCAGAAAATGTAGGAAAGGAAAGACAGAGAATGAGTCAGACATGGGGGAAAGAGAGGCAGACAATGTAGGAAAGGAAAGACAGAGAATGAGTCAGACATGGGGGAAAGAGAGGCAGAAAATGTAGGAAAGGAAAGACAGAGAATGAGTCAGACATGGGGGAAAGAGAGGCAGAAAATGTAGGAAAGGAAAGACAGAGAATGAGTCAGACATGGGGGAAAGAGAGGCAGAAAATGTAGGAAAGGAAAGACAGAGAATGAGTCAGACATGGGGGAAAGAGAGGCAGACAATGTAGGAAAGGAAAGACAGAGAATGAGTCAGACATGGGGGAAAGAGAGGCAGAAAATGTAGGAAAGGAAGTCAGACAGAGAATGAGTCAGACATGGGAAAGGAAAGAGAGGCAGAAAGATGTAGGAAAGGAAAGACAGAAAGTCAGACAGGGGGGAAAGAGAGGCAGACAATGTAGGAAAGGAAAGTCAGACAGGGGGGAAAGAGAGGCAGACAATGTAGGAAAGGAAAGTCAGACAGGGGGGAAAGAGAGGCAGACAATGTAGGAAAGGAAAGTAAGACAGGGGGGAAAGAGAGGCAGACAATGTAGGAAAGGAAAGTAAGACAGGGGGGAAAGAGAGGCAGACAATGTAGGAAAGGAAAGTCAGACAGGGGGGAAAGAGAGGCAGACAATGTAGGAAAGGAAAGTCAGACAGGGGGGAAAGAGAGGCAGACAATGTAGGAAAGGAAAGTCAGACAGGGGGGAAAGAGAGGCAGACAATGTAGGAAAGGAAAGTCAGACAGGGGGGAAAGAGAGGCAGACAATGTAGGAAAGGAAAGTCAGACAGGGGGGAAAGAGAGGCAGACAATGTAGGAAAGGAAAGTCAGACAGGGGGGAAAGAGAGGCAGACAATGTAGGAAAGGAAAGTCAGACAGGGGGGAAAGAGAGGCAGACAATGTAGGAAAGGAAAGTCAGACAGGGGGGAAAGAGAGGCAGACAATGTAGGAAAGGAAAGTAAGACAGGGGGGAAAGAGAGGCAGACAATGTAGGAAAGGAAAGTCAGACAGGGGGGAAAGAGAGGCAGACAATGTAGGAAAGGAAAGTCAGACAGGGGGGAAAGAGAGGCAGACAATGTAGGAAAGACAGAGACAGACAGACAGAGAGACACACAAAGGCGGATCACCGTCTCTTCAGCGGTCAGTGTGTCAGGTGGTTTGGTCAGTCACCGGATGTCCGCTTCATCACCGGTTGTCCAGTCCACGGAAGGCCTTTGATTGGTCACTACTCCTCCGTCTAGCCCTTTGTTCAAATGGCTTTCATAGTTGGTCGACATTAGCAGGGGCAGTGGGTGGATGCCCCGTGCCTCCATACGGGGAGCTGGACGACCCCGCCCCCTCCACGAGTCTCTCCCCGTATGGGATACCGGGGGGTCTTTCGTAAAAATAGTTCCCCCACCTTCTGGATATTCTGGGCTTGTAACTTCCTCTAATCTGCCACTCTCTTTGACTCTGCCTTTTCTATCATCTACTATCTTTCTGACTTATTGGCCATTCTCCTGCTTTCTTTTTTATTAATCTTCCAGATAATGTTCCTCCCTTGAGCTCCTCCGAAATCGGAATGTGTCGGCTGTACGCAGCGGGGAGACCAGTGAAAACTCAAAACCGGACACATACGTACCATACCCATTATGGCCATATGACCTGGAAACGCAGAAGAAAGGTCAACATTAGCCTGTAGTAGGGGCCAACAGTAACATGAGAGCTGTACAATAGATGATTTTCTACAGTAATGGAAAATCATGGTACAGTTTAGTCTCTTGTGGAAGACTATGACGAGGGGGCCTTGGCACTAGTGCTACAGCCAAAGGGATAGGTTAGCCTTTGGGGACCTTCCCCAACGCCAGCAGTCCTCAAAGATTAAGTGTTTTAAGGCTTGAACCCCGTAGCAGACGTGACCTTGACCTTAATGTAAAACTAAAGAGAACAGCGGATAGCTAGTATCTTGCGAAACTAGTCTACCAAAGTGGATTACAACAGACTAAGAGTCTTTGAGAAAAGCGGACGGACGCACGCACGGTCGGATGAAACAAAAACAAAGTTACGAAGCTTCGCTCGGAAAGTAAAAACAAAATCACGAGATTCCTTCCATTAAATTAAGCGACGTCAGCGAGCGTAATCCCTACAAAGAAAATAAATCACAACAGTATTTGTCGAGTTAATTAACGAAACTCGGATTCCAATGAAACAAATGACCAGGAAAACAACACACACAATCAGACCTCAGGGAGATCAGAGCATGATGTTTGCATAGACATTACATTGAAAGAAGAAGAAGAAGAAGAAGCAGACAATAAACAATGACATGATAGAGACAGAAGACGTCACACGCTACAAGAAATA
>CM065699.1:7977920-7985420 GCA_017654935.2 Phymorhynchus buccinoides | reverse complement strand
CTTCAACGACTTCCACTCCGCGTCAGTCTTAGGGTCCACCAGGCACACCTGAAACACAAAATGCAGCCTGAATAGCACGGAACACAGTAGAAATATTACAGAATGCAGAATGAATATTATGGACAACGAGGCGGAGGCACATTAATTTGGCGCACAATATCACTGGTGATATGTCTCTTCAACGCCTTCCACTCCGCGTCAGTCTTAGGGTCCACCAGGCACACCTGAAACACTAAATGCAGCCTGAATAGCACGGAACACAGTAGAAATATTACAGAATGCAGAATGAATATTATGGACAGCGAGACGGAGTATAGTACATTAATTTGGTGCACAATATCACTGGTGATATGTCTCTTCAACGACTTCCATTCAGCGTCAGTCTTAGGGTCCACCAGACACACCTGAAACACAAAATGCAGCCTGAATAGCACGGAACACAGTAGAAATATTACAGAATGCAGAATGAATATTATGGACAACGAGGCGGAGGCACATTAATTTGGTGCACAATATCACTGGTGATATGTCTCTTCAACGACTTCCATTCAGCGTCAGGCACACCTAAAAATACATAAAATGCAGATATAAAATATCACGGAAAATAGTAGAAATATTACAGAAAAAAGAACGAATGTGACGGACAAAAGCGGATAACACTATCAGTGGAAATGAGTCTCTTCATCGACTTCCGTTCCGCGTCAGTTTTTGGGGGGTTTTGTCAACCAAGCATACCTGAACACAGAAAATAAATAAATAATAAATAACAGAAAAAAATAGCATGAATATTGCAGAATATAGACGAATATTATAGAATACAGAGTGAATATTATGGACAACGAGGCAGAGTATATCACATTAATTTGGTGCACAATATCAGTGGCGATCAGTCTCTTCATCGAGATCCATTCCGCGTCAGTTTCTGGGTCCACCGGGCACACCTAAAAAAATATATAGAAAATATAGCCTGAATATCACGGAATATAGAAGACATATTACAGAATACAGAGTGAATACTAGGCAGAGCATAGCACATACATTTGGTGCACAATATCAGTGGCGATCAGTCTCTTCATCAACTTCCATTCCGCGTCAGTTTTAGGGTCCATCAGGCACACCTAAAAATACAGAAAATCCAGCCAGAATATCACGGAACACAGTAGAAATATTACAGAATATTACACAATAATAATTATATCATCTCTTCATCGACTTCCATTCCGCTTTTTGGGGGGGTTGGGGTCCACCAAGCATACCTGAACTCAGAGAAAATAAATAAATAACCAAAAAAATAAGTGCAACGCCGAGCGGCTGCAAAGTCCCCTCGCAGCATCGCCGAGCTACTCCGAAATCGGAATGTGTCGGCTGTACACACAGCGGGGAGACCATTGAGAACTGAAAACAGGACGCACGCACGGACGGATGGACGGCCGGAAAGAAGTGGGACATATCGGGCCTGTGACACAAAGGGCCTAGGGCACAGCGGGCTTATCCCATGAACAGGCGAAGCGGCAGATATCAAAAGAAAACGTACTTACATAAAAACGCACCAAAAGAGCACGTAACTGAATAGTTTTTATATGTATAGCCTTGGGGTTCGGACCCGTGATTTGAGCGCGCGCGATCATGCGCACACGAGCGCACAGAAAAATTCATGACAACTGTGTTATAGACCATTCATCAAGAAATGTTGTGGAAAAAAACTGCATTGAAATACATGCAAAACTTCGCGAGATATTAGCGATTATGTGTTTTGGGGTTTGAACCCCGTAACTGGCGCGACCTTGACCTTAATGTAAAACTAAATACATCAGTGGATAGCTTGCATCTTGGCAAACTAGTATACCAAATTTGATGATAGACTGAATAGTTTTTGAGAAAAACGGATGAATAGCCGGACGGACGGAGGCACACCGGACGGACGGACGGACGGACGGACGGACCAGACAAAAACAATAGCTATATATAAAAAAAACTATTCAGTTACATGCTGTTTTGATGCGTTTTTATGTAGTTACGTGCTGTTTTGATGCAGTTTTATGTATGTGTACAGCCGACACATTCCGATTTCGGAGTAGCTCGGCGATGCTGCGAGGGGACTTTGCAGCCGCCCGGCGTTGCACTTGTTTATTTTGGTGCACGAACAACATCGGTGGTGATGCATCATTTCATTTCCATCTGTTTCTTGTTCTTCGATCGCTCAGACAGTTTCCTGTCAATTATGAGCGCAGATGCGTCATGCTGCCGTTATGCGCCTAACTAAGAAAGTCCGACTTCGGCTGGAGGAAATGTTTTTGAAAGCGTTTCGTGAAAAAAAGGCAGGAGGTAAGGCAGAAATATAGTAGATGACAGCAAGCAAAGGGAAAAGGCAGAGTCAAAGAGAGTGACAGATTAGAGTAAGTTACAAGCACAGAACATCCAGAAGGTGGGGGAACTATTTATATAAAAGACCCCCCCGGTATCCCCACAGGGGGGGGGGGGGGTCCGTCTGTTTGAGGGTGCACCAAACACACCTTCAACACAGAGAAAACGACGGAAATATTACAGAACTGAACTACTTTCACACATGACGTGTCTTACGGTCCACCAAGCACAACTGGACACAAACAAACAACGATTAACACTGTGACAATATCACAGAAAATTAAATCAAAAGCTATTCAAAATTAATCCGATAAATTGGAGAGGTAGTCCTTGCTTTCATTCAGCTGAAAAATAGAAGCACGCTGAAATGGGACAGCTAGTTAGAATAATGCGGGTGGTTTTCACAGGAGTGATGCGCTATTCTTTAAGTGGACAGTTTCGTTAATTGAATTACACTTCAGAACAAGGATTGCATGCAAAGGCAAAAAGCCAGATTTAAAAAGCCTTCCGCATCAACAGGAAGGAAATGACTTTCACTCCCTCCATATTCGTCCTAAGATCCGCTTAACTAAAGTCCCATCAGATCACGTGTCAAAATCACGGGTTTCACGTGTTTTCCCTCTTATAGCTGGTAAGAAATCTTGTTTTGATCATGTTTGACTCCCATGCAAATACCCCCAAATTCAAAACGAAACATCATTTTAAAGAGCAGCCTCAATTTGAAGTTGGGGGCATTTGTATGTGGGTCACAGCTACCCAGAATAAACCAAGGGACTTAATCGTGGTGGGACAGTGTGTCTTTAAGGGCCGGCTACACTGCATACGATTCGATTCACTACGATCCGATTTTGACATTCGTGAGGCATGATTGACGTGAAATTCTACTGCCTAAATAAATCTGATGAAATCCTGCTAGTCAGTCATGTTCACTATTATATTAGTATTATATTATATTAAATTATATTATATTAAATTATATATATTATATTATATTATACTATATTATATTATATTAGTAGTCTCATGTAGGGGAAGACGGGGTAAAAAGCGCATGGGCGGGTAAGAAGCCCACCCCAATTATCTCATGAAATGAAGCAAATTTCAGTCTCAATTTTGCCCATGAGACGAGCGTTAATGTCTAGCATTCGTCTCATGGGCAAATTTGACTGAAATTTGCTTTATTTCATGATAATTGGGGTGGGCTTCTTACCCGCCCATGCGCTTTTTACCCCGTCTTCCCCTACACGAATCTGATAAGATATCTTAATTTTGTATCGAACATTTTATGTGATTCCTGTATTGCGGTCTACATGAGTACAGTGAATGAAACTAGCACAGTTACTTTTAGACGGACGTATTTCACGTGAATCATGACTCACAGACATCGTCACAATCGTATCGGATTGGGGTCAAATCGCATGCAGTGTAGCAGGCCCTTTAAAGGTGCACCCTGACGGATGAGTTTCTGCAAGAAACACGTCGAGATCACCAGAAAGACAGCCTTTTCGAGGATCAGAACACCCACTTTGCTCTGGTTTACTAGAAATCAAACCGTCAAAACGGCGATTCCTCCTTGGCGGAGATTAGCCATTTTGGATGGGGTGGGTGGAGGACACTCATTGTGGTCGAAACTTTTTTTCTTTTTCTATAGTGCAGTAAAAAAAAAATGAAGCTATTTCCTTTGTTGTGAGCAAAACTCATTTAGATAAACTGCACAATAAAAAAAATTTTTAAAGGCTTGTTGCGAAAATTCCGTGCAAACAATATGGTCTAAACTCAGGCGGCCATTACAAAAGAGACGACACACGTCTTCTCTTTCAGTGAAAGAACTTGACTTCCAGCACCTCCGCCAAGGAGGAATCGCCGATTTGACGGCTTGATTTCTAGGAAACCAGAGCAAAGAGTGTTGCAATCTCTGTAAAGGGTGTTTTCATGGTGATCTCGACGTGTTTCTTACAAAAACTCATCCGTCAGGTCCACCTTTAAGAAACGCCAATGACGCACAACTACACCACAAAGAATGAAGGCTCCCACGTTACCAGATCGACAATGAACCATTTCTCAGCTTCCATCGAAACAAGAACAAACAACAAATAATGCTCCTGCATTTTCATTTCCGAATAACAACAATAACTGTATCATGACTCCTTTTTTTAAACAATACAGCAAAAGTCGGTTATAAGAAAATCGAAGGGAGATAATTTTGTGTTTTCTTATATCCGAGTTTTCTTATATCCGGATCCGAAAACATTTTGAAGTTGTTTTTTTGTTATAACCGAGTTGAATGGGGAAAAACGGAAAAAAGAAAAGAAAAAAAGAGAAAAGAAGAAAATAAAAACAAACCGAAACATAAAACAAAGAGAAAATCCTTTTACCTAATTTGGTGCATAAGAAAAAGGAAAAAGGGCAAAAGAAAGGGGGGAAAAAGAAAGAACAGAACAGAAAATTAAAAAGAAAATTGAAGGCAGAAGCGGTGGTGAGTTGCATGATGAGCAAGATAGTGGAGAGCAGATGAATGATTGGGTGTGGTGTCACAGTAACATATTTGTTTAAATGTAAATTTCTGTTTCATGTTTTTAATTAATGTTTTAATTTGGATGTATTTAACTTATTTTACACAGAGAAAGACCATTTTCTATTTGCGTTTGTACAATGCCAATGGACAATAAAGAAACTTGTGACTTATGACTCATGTTTTACATCATAAAATCAAAATAAATCGAAACTCGGTTATAAGAAATTCGAAGGGAGATGATTTTTTTGCTTCTTATATCCTAAAATCAGATATAAGAAAGCATTTTGAATTTTTTTCTTTATAACCAAGTTGAATGGGGGGGGGGGAAGAAAAAGAAAAGACAGCAAAAAAACGAAGAGAAAATCCTTTTTCCTAATTTGGTGCATGTCTTACATCATAAAATCAAAATAGTCTACTAAGAAGAAGATTCAAAAGTGCCTGCAGCAACTCAACTAACAAGCTTTTTATGCTTTTTTTATTATTATCAAATGCGTACCTCTTCACCTTTCTTGTACTGAACTATTACCATTTACTGTCCACCCATGCAGCTTTTCATCAATCGTTTGCTTTTGTTTATGTGGAGTTTTGTCCACATATTCAGTTATTTGTATTTTTCTTCTTAAAGAAATGGATTGCCTTTTCCTCTCTGCCATTGCTGCTGAAAATAAAAGGATGGACAGTGTCACTACCACACAAAAGTACAGGCACTCATATTTGTTCTTCTGCTCAACACTTATTTTGCACAGAATACTGAAGGAAAGTATGAAATAAAGGAACAAAAAGAACTCAATTAGTCTTGCAATCAAGTGCCTGTACTGGTTAGACTGTCTGTGACATGAACTTTCCCTTTTTGGAACGACTTCAATTTTCTCGGAACATTCTTTCAGTTCATGTCCAACTCACTTTTTTTTTTAAATGTTGTCAATGGCAATTCGCTTAAAAGAAAATGAACTGCAAACCAACTCTTGTATGATATAATTTTCTTATATCCAAGTTTCCATCGCGGATGGGAGAAGGAATTTGCTTGATTATAAACGAGTTCTCTTATAAGCGAGTTTCTTATATCCGAGTTTTGATAATAGATAAGAAAGAAGGAGTTCAGCAGTGAAATTTTATAAGCGAGTTTTCTTATAAGCGAGTTTCTTATAAGCGGATTCGGCTGTAATTGCAATTACTTTATGAAACTTTTATTCAAACTTAATTAGTTTGATGATTTTTGAACTAATTTTGAAACTTTGCATTCTTTTCTCTGACATCAAAGTACCACGTTGCGAAAGAATTGGGTTCAAAAGGTGCTATTAAGGGAAAGCGAAGGATCAAACTGCAACGTCAAAAGGCTAAAAATAATGTGGTTTCAAATAATCAGTTCAAAGTGAGCGAAGAGCTTTTTGTTTTCATTTATTTATTTCTTGTTTTACAAGGCCACGACATCAATATAGTTTGTTGATACCCTTTGTGATTGTCGTTCTTTTAAATTGCTGAAATCTTACAAGTGTTTAGATTATCATTTTTTCTAATCTTCATATAGTAAAAAGCCAACTGTGTGTGTGTGTGTGTGTGTGTGAAACACAAAACGGGCCTTATAACTCCGCCGTTTTTCGACCGAATCGCTTCAAATTTGCTGTGAGCCCTAACGGGGCGATGGCAACGGCAACCGAGGCGGCCGTGTCATTTGCGCGGTTTCGCAAATGCGCGAAACGCGCATCCGCCGGCCTCTCGGCGCCCGTATCTCCGGCGTTTCTGGGCCGATTGCCTTCGAATTTGGCAGGAAGATGACCGGGGCCGGGGACTATCCATGTGCCAAACCGGAAGCGAATCGGTTCAGAAACGCGCGCGCGAGACGCCGCTTCACCTTTTCACGAATAACTCCGCCGTTTCTTAACCGAATCACCTCAAATTTGCTGTCAGGCTTGCTATGACCAGGGCAAAGCATGGCATCCGTTCATAAATGCGCGCGACATGCACCAATTTACAGTTTCGCTCACTAGGCGAAACGACATATGTCCAAACGTGCTGTTATTAAAGGGGGGGGGGGGGGAGAGGACTGCTGTAGGCATGAGACCATGGTTCACACGTGCTGGGGTGACGAGTAGGTCAGCCAGCTGGTTATGGGTGGGGTAGGGGGGTGGGTGTGTGGGGTAGGGGGGGGGGGCTGAGGGATGGGTGGGGGGGGGGGGGGGGGCAGTGGAGATTACAAGGGGATGACACTACCTACACGTATCTGTATTATTAAAAAATCGGGACTTTACTGGTTTAGCACTGCCTCCGGGCATTGCCTCCAGTATTGTTCAATACTGCCATGGGGTTAAAACTGCCACGGAAATTAACTGCCACGGGGCGATTGCTAGTATTCTTTAAGAATTGAAGATACATATGCACTTGTAAGCGTGGGTTTTGCGCGCGCGTGCACGTGTATATATAGAGAGACAATTCACAATTCTACAATTCGACATTGTTATTGTCATTACCAAACAAGGTCTGATGACAAAGTTCGGGGGGGGGGGGGGGGGGGGGGGAAATGTATTAACTTCATAATATATAGCATCGGAAAAAAATCTTCATATTATCAATACAACAAAAAGAAATAACACAACGTAGAGGGGGGGGGGGGAGACAGATAG
>CM065699.1:7955420-7970420 GCA_017654935.2 Phymorhynchus buccinoides | reverse complement strand
ACACACAAGAAAACAACTGGGTACTTCAGCGGACACGCCTTTATCAACATAGACACACAACAAAACAACTGGGTACTTCAGCGGACACGCCTTTATCAACATAGACACACAACAAAACAACTGGGTACTTCAGCGGACACGCCTTTATCAACATAGACACACAACAAAACAACTGGGTACTTCAGCGGACACGCCTTTATCAACATAGACACACAACAAAACAACTGGGTACTTCAGCGGACACGCCTTTATCAACATAGACACACAACAAAACAACTGGGTACTTCAGCGGACACGCCTTTATCAACATAGACACACAACAAAACAACTGGGTACTTCAGCGGACACGCCTTTATCAACATAGACACACAAGAAAACAACTGGGTACTTCAGCGGACACGCCTTTATCAACATAGACACACAACAAAACAACTGGGTACTTCCTCGGACACGCCTTTATCAACATAGACACACAACAAAACACTGGGTACTTCAGCGGACACGCCTTTATCAACATAGACACACAAGAAAACAACTGGGTACTTCAGCGGACACGCCTTTATCAACATAGACACACAAGAAAACAACTGGGTACTTCAGCGGACACGCCTTTATCAACATAGACACACAAGAAAACAACTGGGTACTTCAGCGGACACGCCTTTATCAACATAGACACACAAGAAAACAACTGGGTACTTCAGCGGACACGCCTTTATCAACATAGACACACAAGAAAACAACTGGGTACTTCAGCGGACACGCCTTTATCAACATAGACACACAAGAAAACAACTGGGTACTTCAGCGGACACGCCTTTATCAACATAGACACACAAGAAAACAGCAAACAGCAAAGATGCTTTGAATAGCGTAAACTATGTCACGATCTATCCCTGTTTCTCCCTTTTTTTCATCAAATGTTTTGCTTTTTCCTTCTTCGTATTTTCTCTTTTGTCTATGTGTCTCTAAATTGATTGCACATTATGTTCTTTGTGTGCGTTTGATTTTCTTTGTCTGTTTTCTTTTTTGCCTTTTCTTTTGCTCAATTATCAAGTATAAATTATGTATTTTTGTACTTACACAGTCTGTCATTTACCAAATATTTTTCATGAAATATTTCAGGAGCACGCTATAGGGGAAGACGGGGTAAAAAGCGCATGGGCGGGTAAGAAGCCCACCCCAATTATCTCATGAAATGAAGCAAATTTCAGTCTCATTTTGCCCATGAGACGAGCGTTAATGTCTAGCATTCGTCTCATGGGCAAATTTGACTGACATTTTCTTTATTTCATGAGATAATTGGGGTGGGCTTCTTACCCGCCCATGCGCTTTTTACCCCGTCTTCCCCTACGCACTAGCCGGTAGCTCTCTTGCTTTCTGTAATACGTGTTGTTTGGAAATGTTAAAGATTTGTTTCAACCAAACAGCAAAGACAGCAAAAGGAGCCCACAAAAATCGCACTTCCCCTCCACCATCCAATCTGTGAATGATTATCATTTTGCTCCTTTCGCTATCGTGGATGTTCGCTGTTTAACGTCACTTTACACTTGCCTGTTTGCTTGTTGTATTTAGCATTTAACATGTCTTCTTAACCCTTGACGACCTCTCTTAAAGACCCCGCACGTCACGTGTCAAAATCACGGTTTTCACGTGTTTTTCCCTCTAATAGCTGGTAAGGAATCTTAAGGAATCTTAAGAAATCTTCCTAGCGTAAGAGGGAATGTGACACGCGACGTGCGGGGTCTTTAAATGGGGTAATTATGCGAAGAAGGAGGAGGAGGAGGGGAAAGAGAACACGGAAGAAAAGAAGATTGAAGAGGATAGACCCGCAAGAGAAACACACACAAAAGACTGGTGCAGAATGAACGTGTCGTTTCTCTCCTTGCTGTTGATGGTCAATCATCTTAGCTTTTAAAGGGACACCCTGACGGATGAGTTTTTGCAAGAAACACGTTGAGATCACCAGAAAGAAAGCCTTTTCAAGGATCGGAACACTCACTTTGCTCTGGTTTCCTAGAAATCAAACCGTCAAAACGGCGATTCCTCCTTGGCGGAGTTGCCGGAGAAGCCATTGTCGACGGGGTGGGTGGAGGGCACTCAGAGTGGTTGAAGCTTTTTCTTCTTTGTAGTGCAATAGAATAATAATTGAAGCTATTCCCTTTGTTGTGAGCGAAACTCCTTTTGGTAAACTGCATAAAAAGCTTGTAATGTGGAAATTTCGTGCAATTTTGGTCTAACTGAGCGACTCAGGCGGCCATTAGAAAAGAGAAGCTCGAAGGCTGAAAGAATCTGACTTCCGCCAAGGAGGAATCGCCGAATTGACGGTTTGATTTCTAGGAAACCAGAGCAAAGTAAGTGTTGCGATCTCTGTAAAGGGTGTTTTCCTGGTGATCGCGAAGCGTTTCTTGAAAGAAAGAAAAACGTATCCGTCAGGGTGCCCCTTTAACCCCTTCAACGAACAAAGAAAAATGATAGACCAGAACTATCTTTGCTGTGCATATCAAGAGATAAATGAAAATAGATAAATTAAATAGACGCCCATCAATTTTTTTTTTAAAATAACGGACGTCCATAGATAGATCAATTAATTAATTGAATAATTAGACGTCCACAAACTTTACAAAAAATAAAGAATAAGATAATAAACAGACCTCGAAAAATAAATAAATAAATAAATAAATAATCGTCGCGAACTTAAGCTCGCTGAAAACTGAGTAAGATTCTAAGTAATATAAGAGACACAAGGTGTTTGAGATCCAATTTCCTGTCTTGTGAGATAATCGGCTTGTTCCGTTTCATCATCCTCCAACACGAAGTGTGTACACCCCGTGCTCCCTCTATCTTTGAAGTCTGAGTTTTGGGGTCGACGAAAATGGTGTTTTACGTCCTCTCGGTCTGAATCCAGACACATATGGGACATTTGTAAATACAAATATGGTGGGAACAATACTGGAGGCAATGCCCGGAGGCAGTACGAAACTAGTAAAGTCCCGATTTTTTTAAATTAATACAGATAGGTGTAGCGGTAACCACGCCTCGGTTAAACCTCATCGGCTATGGCACCGCCACAAGTATAATATAAAAGAGTGTTGGGGTGGAGGGAAAATGGGGCTTTACACTGCTTCTTCGTGTTGCCCAAGGGCGATAATTTTATGTAGGTGGCGCTTTCAAGTGAGGCCCTCTGTTCACTTAAAAGAGAGAGAGAGAGAGAGAGAGAGAGAGAGAGAGAGAGAGAGACAGAGACAGAGAGAGAGGAGAGAGAGAGAGAGAGAGAGAGAGAGAGAGAGAGAGAGAGAGAGAGACAGAGAGAGAGAGAGAGAGGGAGAGGGAGAGAGAGAGAGAGAGAGAGAGAGAGAGAGAGAGAGAGAGAGAGAGAAGCGCTATCATAACAAGTTTGAGATATTTTTTAGCTTTGTTTGATTTGTGTTTGTTTGTTTGTTATATCGAATGTTTGTTTGTTTGAGGCAAGGGGTCGGTGTTTGCTGTTTCTGTTGCTATGAATCTTTTGATGATGATGATGATGATGATGATGATGGAGGAGGAGGAGGAGGAGGAGGAGGAGGAGGATGAGGATGAGGTGGAGGAGGAAGAGGATGAGGATGGTGGTCATGATGATGGTGATGACGGCGATGACGACGACAGATGATAACAAAAAGAAACGCACGGACAAACAGAATTACATCATACATTTTCTCATTAACCCTTTCACCGCCAAAGTCGCATTTTAGCACCACAGTGATCATTTAACACCTATGTCACTAAAAGGTATAATCGGGGTCTATTATCCAAAGACCCTATTGTCTTAGTATTGGGAAGTAAGGATAGACCTTATTTTATATATGTCACAGAAGAATCCCCAATACTGCAGATGGATTTAGTTCTCTACCCAGGTAATTTTAATGGAAATGTTTGGCTGAAATATGGCTGGCGGTGAAAGGGCTAAAAACTAAATTCATACTTACAGAGTGAACACCAGCTTGGACACGGAACGGTCAAATAAAAGTGCGTCGGCCGGGAGTCCATAAGGGTCTCTGACCGATCGGACTCTAATCTCACCTTCTCTAACACAGAACAATATCGGACACACTTAACCCTTTTGCCGCCAGCCATTTTTTAGCCACAAAATACCATTCAACGTAACCTGGGTAGACACACACACAAATGTGCAATATTGCGAATTCCTCTGTGGCATGTATAACAGTAGGCCTATCCTTACCTCCCAAAATTATGAAAACTATCGCAACGCCTAGTACTGGCAATGCACCGTACTGGTAACACCACGTATTGGTAACGCTGAGTACTGGTTTCGCCGGGTCCGCGAAATATTATTATTACTTTTGTCTCTCTCCCTCCTTCCATCTTCTTCACTCATCCCGTTCAACTACCTTAAATGTGACATTGGCGGTGAAAGGGTTAAACTCACACACAAAGATAAAGACAGACATTCAGCGGACCCTTAGACAGACGAACACAATTATTGGGAGCAAGCGATCCCGTTTAGGAGAGAGCCATTTCGAGGGGGGAGAGTGAGAGAGAGGAGATGAGAGAGAGAGATTAGAAGAGACAGAAGGGGAGGAGAGGAAGAGAGAAGGGAGAGGAGAGACAGAGGACGCGGAGAGAGGAGGCTGCGAGCTGAGGGAGTAGAGGGGAAGATGAGATTGAAGAGGGAGAGCTTCTGAGTCCGGGCGGATGAAAGAGATCAGAGGAGGACTAGGGGGGAAGATTCTTGGGAAGTAGATCCTGAAAAACCCGATGTAGATGACAACCCCTTGTTTATGAATAAATAAGTATTTCCGAACCACTGGCAGGAGCGGGGAGAGAGAGACAGAGAGAGAGAGAGAGAAGAGAGAGAGAGAGAGAGGAGAGAGAGAGAGAGAGAGAGAGAGGCCGGAGAGAGAGATTTTGAGAGAGAGAGAGAGAGAGAGAGAGAGAGAGAGAGAGAGAGAGAGAGAGAGAGAGAGAGAGAGAGAGAGAGAGAGAGAGAGAGAGAGAGAGAGAGAGGAGAGAGAGAGAGAGAGAGAGACACAGAGAGAGAGAGAGAGAGAGAGAGAGAGACATAGACACAGAGACAGAGACAGAGAGAAACACACACACAGCGCAAAAGGAGGGGAGGGGAGGGGTGGTACAGTACGGTAGGTAACGAAGAGTCGTTAAAGGAAACCGTCTGGACATTGTGTTAATGATCTATCACTGCCAGCTTCACACACACGCGCGCGCACGTATACACACACACACACACACACACACACACACACACACGCGCGCGCGCGCGCGCGCGCGCACACACGCGCGCGCGCGCACACGCACACACAGACATGAGATGAGAGAGAGAGAGGCAGACAGGCAGACAGACAGAGACATGCTCTGGTCCTCATTCAGTTGCAAAGTACACAATGTCATGCTCTTACAGAACTAGGAATACAGAAATAATAGACAAAAAACAAAGCCATTATGACAATGCCATATAAATGCACTCCCGGTTACAGTGAAAGTCGGGGGAAATAAAACAAATTCTACTCTTGGATTATTGCAGGTTTTATTGTTAAAACCAGACCTGTTTACAACCTACACAAGTTTTGAGTGGTCTGGATAGCTGAAATGAGTAGTTTTTGTGTGAAATGTGTAGTTTTAATCATTAAACCATCAAACAATGTTCACTAAAAATGATTAATTAGAGATTGTTTTCAATTTTGAAGAGTAGTAGAGGTCCAAATTGAGTAGAATACTACTCGAAAAGAGTAGAGTAAACAGGTGTGTAAAAACAAATTTCCTATATATTATATTGACCACCAAAAAAACACTTACATAGAGGGAGATCATTTCAAGGGGCCTGGTCCTCTTTAGGTTAGGTTAGGTTAGGTACATTATAATCACAGAGGTGTCTCTGTGAAATTCGGGTTGCTCCCACCTGGAGAGCGCGTCGCAGCCAGAGGCGCGCCACCCAATTTTTTTTTTTTTGTTTTTTGCATGCGATTTTTGTGTGACTGATGAGGAAGGAAGGGAGGGGGGTAAATTTTGACCAAATGACAACTTTTTCGTGGCCACTGGGTTTAACGTGTGTGCTAAGTGCATGAGCACACGGTACCTCGGTTTATCGTCTCATCCGAAAGACTCCACATTCAGACCACAAGGCCTAGTGCAAAGTGAGAGGAAAAATCCCCTGTACCCAGGTACGAACTCGGGTTTACTTGACATGAAGCGAACGCGCTACCACTGTGCCACTCTACACTGACGCTAATGATAATAAATTCCTATATATTATCGGTATGGCAATTATGGTTTATTACTTTACAAAAACACTCCTTCTAGAGATGACATTTCTTTCGCCAAACCAACACTGGGTGAAATCCGTCCATTATCTCTGAAATAATACATCTATTTATCAATCTACTTCCCTCCCTTTATCTCCCTCTTCTTTTCCTCTCTCTCTCTCTCTCTCCCTCCTCTCTCTCTCCCCCCTCTCTCTCTCCCTATGTCTGCTTTTTTTTTAAATTTTAAGCCCCCCCCCCCCTCTCTCTCCTTCTCTCTTCCCTTTCTTCTCCATCTCTTCTTCTCTTTACCATGTGCTTCATGAACGAATTAGTAATATTACTTTTAAGAATAATTTGATATGATAAAAAAAATGTTAATTCGGTTGTTTGTTTTCCTGCTGTTTGTTCACTGTTGGTGTAATTTGGTTTGTGTAACATTAGTAATGGGAGTGTGACTGATTCTGGAAGTCTGGACAAAGATTAATAAATCGAAATGCTAACATATGCTGAGCTTTTTGCTTTGCTTCTTCCCCCCTCAGATCTGAAATAATCAGTGTCTTAGTAATATTTAAATTTGAATTGACCGGGATTACGTTATTGTGGCTTGTCATTTGGTCAATACACACCACCACGGGCAGCATCTGGAGTGCCTAAGGAACCATTGGGCCAAGTTCCGTTGAGATTGGTTCAGTAGTTTAGGCGCTATGAAGTGAAAGAGTTTTTGTTACACACACACATACACTCATACAGACAAGAGAAACGCATAAAGCCTTCGTTCCCATTCCAATGTACTCATGTTCTTACAAAACTGAAAGCACAAAAATAGACGTAAAGGTCTCGGTACACGTTAACAATATTCACAAGATAGTTCTATTTCCATATGGCAACACAGTGATAGCCTACTCTTAAGGTCTGTGTACACGCTAACATTATGCACGAGATATTTATATTTCCCCATGGCAACACAGTGAGCTGTAAATCATACTAAGGTCTGTGTACACGTTAACATTATTCGCAAGATAGTTATATTTCCCCATGGCAACACAGTGAGCTGTAAGTCATACTAAGAGTGGGCTATCAATGTGTTGCCATGGGGAAATATAAATATATCGTGCATAACGTTAACGTGTACACAGACCTTAAGAGTTGGCTATCACTGTGTTGCCATGGGGAAATAGAAATATCTCGTGAATAATGTTAACGTGTACACGGACCATTAGTATGATTTACAGCTCACTGTGTTGCCATGGGAAAATAGAAATACAGTGTGAATAGTGTTAACGTGTACACAGACCTTAACACTGTGTTGCCATGGGGAAATAGAAATATCCCGTGAATAATGTTAACGTGTACCCAGACCTTAAGATGTGAAACGGGTGTGTGACGGATTAGAGAAAGTTAGCGGCGCAGAATGTCCCAGAAACCTTTTCACTTCTACATCCTCCTGATCGTCCTCACAAGGACGCCTGTGTCTACAGACAGTGACAAAGATGAAAGAGGGATGCCCAGAGGAGAGAAAAAAGGTGGGATGTGTGGAATGGGACAGGGAATAGGTAGGAAGGTGGCAGAGTGGTTAAGATGTCGAAGATGAGATTAGCGTCCAATCAGTCTCTTATGGACGATATTCCTGAAGACTGGGTCTTCCCGAGGATGAAGGTGATGAAATGAAATGGCGATGAGACAGTGGTCGAGACGTTGCAGCCGTCGCGGACCCTTGAACGTTGGGGTATGCATGTACACTGTATACCGATTTGCGGCTTGCTCTTATTAATGGTATTAACAGACAGGTGCATTCTTCACTGTTAACAGATTTTCAGTCTTCAAGTCTCATACTGAAATCAAATTCCTTTCAACCTGAAATAGCAAGATACATTTATCAATGTTTTGCTGTCCGCAGTAAGTAATTAGCAAGAATATATAAATGTTTTATTATTATTTTTATCTGCTGCATTTACTTCGTCACGAACTTTACCTTGTGCTTTTTGTTTTATTTTCCTTCTTTCGTGGCGTGTGCTTACTACTTCTGTGTCAGTCATTCCTTTGATGGTTTTACGACAAACAAAAGAGTTTGAGTTGGGGTTCAACGTCTGAGACTGGATCATTCGGACGGAATCCGAGTCTGGGCTTTGTTCCTGTCCTTGATGCTTAGGGTGTAGAGTGGCACAGTGGTAGCGCGTTCGCTTCGTGTCAAGTAAACCCGAGTTCGAACCTGGGTACAGGGGATTTTTTCCTCTCATTCTGCACTAGGCCTTAACGGTCTGAACGTGGAGTCTTTCGGATGAGACGATAAACCGAGGTCCCGTGTGCCCATGCACTTAGCATACGTTAAACCCAGTGGCAACGAAAAAGTTGTCATTTGGTAAATATTTACACCCCCCCCCCCCCCCCCATCAGTGACAAAAATCGCATGCAAAAAAAAAAAAAAAAAAAAAAAAAAAAAAGGGGGTGGCGCGCCTCTGGCTGCGACGCGCTCTCCAGGTGGGAGCAACCCGAATTTCACAGAGACGCCTCTGTGACTATAAAGTACCTAATACCTAATTATGGTGGAATCAGCATCGAAGAACAAAGGACGGAAAGGAAAAGACCGAAAAGACTGGGAGACGGAGACGGGGACGGGGTGGGGAGGGGGGTGGGGACTACTACATAAGACCACAAGACAGGATACTGACTATTTGATCAGTCCCCTGCGCCAAGCCCTAATTCAAACCCTCTACTCCACACAGGACCGGCTACACTGCATACGATTCGATTCACTACGATCCGATTGTGACATTTCTGAGGCATGTTTCACACACGTGAAATTCTACTGTCTAAAATAAATCTAACGAAATCCTACTATACTGGTCTCCAAAAGTTAAGGGCCGGCTTCTGTTTTCAGTAGCTTGATATCTATTTATTGTACACTAAGACAACAATGAAGAAAATGGCAAAACTTAGGCTACTCAATAACTTTCCTTCCTGTTGCACGTGCCTGAACCAGTTTTGCAGACATTGCAGTACAGCAACAGCGTTTTCAGGTACGCTTAAAATGGGGCAAATTCACGAGAATTTCACGAAAGTTTGGTCTCTTTTCGATGAAGAATCAGGGCTGATGCAGGTTTCTTGCCTATTGCACGTGCAAGGCATGACTGTAGTGAACACTGCTGAGCAAAAGTTAGACACGAATGTGTATTTAAGGGCGGCAACCAGAGCTCTCAATAAGCATGCCTCCAAGACAGAAGAGAGAAGATCGTTCTTCCGGCCCTTAAATTTTGGAGACCAGTATAGTTGTGTTCACTATGTTTCTAGTCTCCTGTACAAGAATCTGTTAAAATATTATTTTTCTATCAGACATTTTATTGGTCTCAGACCAGTTTACTCTGAAATTGGGCTTTGCGTATTCGAAATCCAAAATATTTTTCACAAAATAGGAGTACTCCAACAGGAAAGTTTGAAAAACGAAAAGCAAACATGCATGCATTTGCTTAACTATGGAAATACTGTGTCAAAAGTACCCATCCATTTATATGTACAACAACAACAACCACACACACAAACACACACACACACACACACACACACACACACACACACACACACACACACACACACACACACACACACACACACACACAGAGTGCACCCGTTTCCCGAATCAGGCAATATACAGAAATGATAGGTCGGATTGGTTTTCCCCATATTTTTTCCCATGTACCTTATTAATCATATTTCTGTCAAATATGTGTACAAAATATGGTGAAATCATATGGGTAAACAGGTCTGTTGTCTCGTGTAGTGGGGTATACATGAGCATAGTGAACGGAAACATGCACAGCTATTTTTAGACGGAAGTATTTCACGTGAATCATGACTCACAGACATCGTCACAATCATCGCATTGGGGTCAAGCCGTGTGCAGTGTGGCTGGCCCTGCTCATGTAGACCCCAATAGACGAATCAAATCAAATGTCAGACAGAAAAATAAGATTTCTTTATCATATTCGTGTACGGGAGACTACAACTATAACGAACATACCTAGTGGGGGGTTCATCAGATTTATTTACAGTGGAATTTCACATGAATCATGCCTCGTTAATGTCAAAATGGGACCGCACTGAATCGAATCGTAGGCAGTGTGTCTTACCCTTAAAGGGGCACCCTGACGGATGGTTTTTTTGTAAGAAACACGTCGAGATCACCAAGAAAACACCCATTACAGAGATTGCAACACTCACTTTGCTCTGGTTTCCTAGAAATCAAACCGTCAAATCGGCGATTCTTCCTTGGCGGAGGTGCTGGAAGTCAAATTCTTTCACCCAACGAGAAGGCGTTTGCCGTCTCTTTTCTAATGGCCGCCAAATCGTTTGCACGAAATTTTCGCAATACAAGCCTTTTTTTTTTTTAATTGTAATAGTTTATCTAAAGGAGTTTCGCTCACAACAAATGAAACAGCTCCATTTTTTTTAAACCACACTACAAAAAAAGACAACGCTTCAACCACAATGAGTGACCTCCACCCGCCCCATCCAAAATGGCTACTCTCTCCGGCACATCCGCCAAGGAGGAATCGCCGTTTTGACGGATTGATTTATAGGAAACCAGAGCAAAGTGAGTGTTCCGATCCTTGAAAATGCTGTCTTTCTTGTGATCTCGACGTGTTTCTTTTTTTTTTAAAACTCATCCGTCAGGGTGCACCTTTAAGTCAGGCTTTTCGGGAGAGTCAACACGACTGCAGTTAGGTCGACATCGTCTTAGTTTTGGAGAGACCGGGGGGGGGGGGGGGGGGGGGAGAGAGAGATTATGTGGACAAAAAGAATTAAAGTTTGCACGTCTTTGCCACGAACTTCAAAAAAGCGATTAAACTACGCCATTTCCCATAACTCCTACATCAGGAAAGTCAATACAATCACGCACCCCCCACCCCCTTTTACATCGGCTTCACTAAGTTATACAGGCCGCGAGACCTAGGCTTAGGAAGCCTACTACTACTACTACTAGTACTAATACTAGTACTACTACTACTACTACTACTAATAATAATAATAATAATAATAATAATAATAATTTTTTTTAAAGTCTTGATCTGTCAAAACTGAAGTTAAAAAGTGATGTTTAACGTTCTAACCTCCACTCCACCCCACTCCCCATCCCCACCACCAATTCACTCTTCAATCACCAAAACCCCCACCCACCCCCGATACCCCACCCTACATCTGGAATGTCAATACAATCACGCACCCCCCACCCCCAAATACATCGGCTTCACTAAGTTATACAGGCCGCGAGGCCTAGGCTTAGGAAGCCTGTCCCTACTACTACTACTACTAATAATAATAATAATCAGAATAATAATAATAATTTTTAAAAAGTCTTGATCTGTCAAAACTGAAGTTCGCGTTTGAGAAAAGTTAAAAGGTGATGTTTAACGTTCTAACCTCCACTCCACCCCACTCCCCATCCCCACCACCAATTCACTCTTCAATCACCAAAACCCCCACCTACCCCCGCTACCCCACCGAGTTGGCACCAAAGGGAATTAAAAAGGATTAGGGGGGTAGTGCGTCAAAGGGGTGCTGCGTCAACACCCCGGGATCAGACGGAACAGCTTGCAAGAGGGTCTGTTTACACCGCAAACCCCATCGCATCTTTATTCTTTAGCGGCTAATAAAGGAATATTTTACGGTGGCAAGCACATCAACTTTTCCTCTCAGTGATTTCTAAACACTAAAGTTTTGAAAAATGTAAACAAAAAGCTATGTATTGGGAAAAGGCTACCTCTGTCTGTCTGTCTGTCTGTCTGTATCGCTCTCTCTCTCTCTCTCTCTCTCTCTCTCTCTCTCTCTCTCTCTCTCTCTCTCTCTCTCTCTCTCTCACTCTCTCTCTCCCCCCCCCCCTCTCTCTCTCTCTCTGTGGGATGAATGTTTTCTTTCAGTTTTCATTTCTTTTGTTTCATTTGTTTATTTTACTTTTGTTTATGTTGTCATTGAAACTATTCAAGTACCCCCCCCCCCCCCCCCCCTCCCCCTTGTCATCAGACCCGTGTGGTAATCATAATGACAATACAAGGGCGTCGCCGAGCGGCAGACATGTCCGTCACCAGCAATGCCACGCACTTGCGACACCCCGTAGAGTGTCACATCCTGACACAAAATTGGAAGGGATTCTGTCTTCTAGTTCACGAGATACAGCTTGAAGAAGAAACATATAGCGCAAAGAAGGAAATTTCGGTTTTCAAGGTCACACTTCAAGGTCAAGGTCAGCATGGTGATAATTTATGCTCGGATGTTTTCTTCTCTAGGGTATACAGTACCACACACAATCTGAAGCGCTTCTGTCAAGTACCAATGTGGAAAATATGGCTTAAAACCCAATGTGTAGACCCCTACCACTTTCAAGGCCTACTGATCGCCCGGACCGTGACCTTGACCTTGATCGGTATGCCACCATCAGAACGGGCATAAGCCAAAGTACCTTCATGCCAAATTTGAAGACTCTAACACTAACGGTGTGGGAGTTATGGCCCCTGAAAGATTTTCGGTTTTCAAGGTCGTACACCAAGGTCAAGGTCACGACGGCAAAATGGTTTGCGCGGATGCCTTCCTCTCATGGTGACACACCAGCACACAAAATTTGACGTGATTCTGTCAACCCGTTCGAAAGATATCCTTGGGACAGACAGAAGGAGAAAAAAATGACCCTCCGATTTTCAGGCTCCAGCGATCTTTTTTTACCTTGACCTTGACCTTGATCGGTATGCCATCATCAGAACGGGCATAAGCCAAACCACCTTCATACCAAGTTTCAACATCCTATGTCGATCGGTGCCCGAGATATGGCTAAAAATAGATTTTCGGTTTTCAAGGTCGTACGTCAAGGTCAAGGTCACGACGGCAAAATGGTTTGCGCCGATCTCTTCCTATTAAGGAGGTACACCTTCACACAAAATTTGACGCGATTCGGTCAAGCGGTTCGGGAGATATCCTTGGGACAGACAGGAAAGAAAAAAAAAGAAAGAAAAAAAAAGATAAAAAAATACAAACCAGCCCATCGCAATAGTCCGATCACCTTTGCTGACGGACTAACAATGTCCAGTGTGCTCCAGTTCTCTCTCTCTGTGGGAACAGCCTCCCGTCCCTCCTCTGTCACGCTATCTCTATTCAACAGTGGCTTGTGATGACCCTGTATTGCTGGTAAACCAATTATCAACACTCGTTCTGTAGATGATAATAATGGAAGGGTCAGGGTTAGATAGCTCACAGGCCTAGACAATGTAGGACCATCTCTCTCTCTCTCTCTCTCTCTCTCTCTCTCTCTCTCTCTCTCTCTCTCAACTTGACCTAATTTTGTAGTAGGATATGTTGTTTGTTATATATGTACCCCCTTCTAAGGGGCCTTTAAGAATAAAAAGTCTGCGTCTGTCTCTCTCTCTCTCTCTCTCTCTCTCTCTCTCTCTCTCTCTCTCTCTCTCTCTCTCTCTCTCTCTCTCTCTCAATCTGATTTTGATGATTATTATGGTAATATAAATACAGAGACCCAGATTGAAAATGGTGATTTAGACCAACCAATATCTGCAGAGGAAATACTATGTGCTATTGGTGCTCTGAAGAATAGGAAAGCTGCTGGTCCTGACGGACTGATAGGTGAGTTCTATAAAAACAGAACTGCTACTATTTTACCCTTTCTGTCAAAATTGTTCAATCATCTTTTTGATAATGGCATATTTCCAGCTGACTGGACAGTGGCTGTTTTGCAGCCCTTACATAAAAAGGGTGACTTGAATCAGCCTGATAATTACCGCGGGATATCATTATTGAATATATGTAGCAAGCTATACACTTTTGTATTAAATAAAAGACTTACAAAATGGATTGAGGATAATGAGGTTATAGGCGAGGAACAGGCCGGCTTTCGGCACAACCGTTGTACAACAGATCATGTATTTACCATTATGGCTTGTGTGCAAAAACAATTACTTAGACACAGAAAACTTTATGTCGCCTTTATAGATTTCCGTAAGGCATTTGATACGGTAAGCAGGGATAAATTGTGGAAAATACTTCATGTTAGTGGAATCAGAGGGAAATTTTTGAATGCACTTAAAAGTATCTATGACGTTGTAAAGGCACGTGTGCGAGTAGGAGGAATTTAACCGATGCTTTTATGTGTCCACAAGGTTTAAAACAAGGTGAGGTTTGTTCTCCTGCTCTGTTTTCATTGCTGATAAATGAACTTACTAAAGAAATCAATGGGAAAGGTAGGCATGGCATTCAATTATCTCCAGACCTGATTCAGTTACTAATCTTACTATTTGCAGACGATGTTGCTCTTATATCTGACAGTGTTATAGGACTTCAAACACAACTGAACATTCTGTATAACATAGCAAAACGGTTGGATTTAGAAGTTAATCTTGAGAAATCAAATGTAATTGTTTTTAGGAATGGGGGTTATTTAGCTGAAAATGAACACTGGACATTTGGACATGATAACTTAGCTGTAGTTAATATGTATAAATATCTTGGCATTATTCTCACAACAAGGCTGTCATTTCAAGCTACACAACGTGATTTATCAGATAGGGCAAGAAAGTGGATTTTTGCAATAACAAGAACACTTTGGTCTATTAGAGAGTATTCACCTGATGTATTTTTTAAGTTATTCGACTCTCAAATTCAGCCGATTTTAATGTATGGGGCAGAGATATGGGTGATCTAGCTACTATTGAGAGAGTTCATTTGCCAGCCATGAAACGTTTTATGTGTGTAA
>CM065699.1:7937920-7950420 GCA_017654935.2 Phymorhynchus buccinoides | reverse complement strand
AACGGATGTAGTAGTAGCAATAATAATAATAATAATAATAATAATAATAATAATAATGATAATAATAATAATAATATTAATAATAATAATGGAAATGTATACAGCGCTCTTTCTCACATGAGTTCAGTGCTCTTTACATTGATAAAAAGAACATTTAAAGGCAAACAATAAATCATTAGAATTAGAAAGTAAAATGAATGCGAAGCTTGCACGCAACGTTCTCTTTCTTCCTCACAAACGCGCGCACGCGCACGCACACGCACAAGCGCGCGCACGCACGCACACGCGCGCACACGCACACACACACATACGCACACGCACGCACGCACACGCGCACACACACACACACACACACACACACACACACACACACACAATTATACAAGAGTAAAAGAATTGCAATATGAAAATTATAAGAAAAAACAGACCATATTCACATCAATCAAGCTTAGAAACAACAATACTGACAAGACGCAGATTGTCTATCACCTTCGACATGCAACAAACGAAAAAAATAGGAATTCAAAACAAACTTTTACAAGATTTCTACAATAAAACGGATCTCCTATCACCTTCTACATACAATATATTATTGTAATCTACATACAATTACAATAATATCTGTATTGTTAAAAATTCGGGACTTTTTTTATGTTGCACTGCCTCCGGGCATTGCCTCCAGGATCGTTCCCACCATCTTTATATCTACTAATGTCCTATATGTGTCTGTTTCAGACCGGAGGACGTTAAACAGATTTTTCTCCTCTTCTACATACAACAATACGAAATATAAAAAAAACATTGAAAACAAACTTTTACAAGATTTATACAATGAAACAGATCCGCTACCACCCACCCTCACACACAAACACTAATCAATTATAGTATGTCCGAAACAAGTGAGTTTTAAGGGCAGAGCGAAAGGCAGAGATAGAGTCAGAGGAGTGGACATGTTGTGGGAGGGAATTCCATATATAAGGTGCTAGATAGTAGAAAGATCGTTCACCAAATGTACATTGGAATGGGGACGAGGACTGTGTGTGTGTGTGTGTGTGGTGTGTATGTGTGCGCGCGCGCACGCGCATGCGTGTGTGTGTGTTTGTGTGTCAGTGCGCACGCGCATCAGTGTTTGATCAAAACATGATCTATGTCCTAGCGCCTAAACCACTGAACCGATCAAAACACAACTTGGTACAGTGGTCCCTTAGGGCTTGCGAATGCGGCCCGTGATGCGAGATTTACAGTATGGAAGGCTATATTAACGTAATCCCAGTAAAACAAATTTGAATATTACAAAGATACTGATTTTGTTTTCAAAGACAATGAATGGGATTCCAACCAAAGTTGGCATGGTTAAAAAAAAGTGTCATCTAAGAAATGTTTTTTGTAAAATAATGTATGTATGCTAGTCTGTAGCTTCCGACAATGACTGCCAAATATCAGAGGGGGCAGGTACTATTCTGCCGGGCTAGGTGATATTTTTTTATAGTGGAGATGCCTTGTCCAGGGTACATCCCCACTCTCTCGGCCAAAGGGATTTGAGGACACAGCTGGCGGTGAGGAAGGTCCCCAAAGGCCAGCCCATCCCTTCGTAAAATCACCTGTACCCAGGTTCGAACTCGGGTTTATTGTATACGAGTGTAAAATAATAAACTAGCATTTCAATGCCTGTTATGACAGTCACACTAATCAATAATCAAGATGTAATGAATGTGATAGATCAATCGCTATTACAGTGGAACCTCCATTATAAGACCTCCCATTATAAGACTCCCTCCCACATCAGACCTACTTCTCTGAGACACTGCCCTTCTTTGCAAGTATTAAAATTACCTCCCTTATAAGATCTCCCATTATAAGACTCCCTCCCACATATTAAGACCTACTTCTCTGAGACATTGCCCTTCTTTGTAAGTATTAAAATCACCTCCCTTATAAGACCTCCCATTATAAGACTCCCTCCCACATATTAAGACCTACTTCTCTGAGACACTGCCCTTCTTTGTAAGTATTAAAATTACCTCCCTTATAAGACCTCCCATTATAAGACTCCCTCCCACATATTAAGACCTACTTCTCTGAGACATTGCCCTTCTTTGTAAGTATTAAAATTACCTCCCTTAAAAGACCCTCCCATTATAAGACTCCCTCCCACATAAGACCTACTTCTCTGAGACACTGCCCTTCTTTGTAAGTATTAAAATTACCTCCCTTAAAAGATCTCCCATTATAAGACTCCCTCCCACATATTAAGACCTACTTCTCTGAAACATTGCCCTTCTTTGTAAGTATTAAAATCACCTCCCTTTAAGACCTCCCATTATAAGACTCCCTCCCACATATTAAGACCTACTTCTCTGGGACACTGCCCTTCTTTGTAAGTATTAAAATTACCTCCCTTATAAGACCTCCCATTATAAGACTCCCTCCCACATATTAAGACCTACTTCTCTGAAACATTGCCCTTCTTTGTAAGTATTAAAATTACCTCCCTTAAAAGATCTCCCATTATAAGACTCCCTCCCACATCAGACCTACTTCTCTGAGACACTGCCCTTCTTTGTAAGTATTAAAATTACCTCCCTTAAAAGATCTCCCATTATAAGACTCCCTCCCACATATTAAGACCTACTTCTCTGAAACATTGCCCTTCTTTGTAAGTATTAAAATTACCTCCCTTATAAGACTCCCTCCCACATATTAAGACCTACTTCTCTGAGACATTGCCCTTCTTTGTAAGTATTAAAATCACCTCCCTTATAAGACTCCCTCCCACATAAGACCTACTTCTCTGAGACATTGCCCTTCTTTGTAAGTATTAAAATTCCCTCCCTTATAAGACCTCATTTTGGTAGATTTTTGAAGGTCTTACAGGGAGGTTCCACTGGATACTCATTCGGTTCGTTTAGTACACAGGTGGAGAAGGGTTGTCAGATTATCAACGGTGGTTCCCCTTCAGCCCCGGTTGGCTATTGGGGCTAAGTAGGTAGGTAACTCATTAGCGGTAGACCACAAGTATACAAAGACGTATGAAATTACACTGCAAATCCTGATCGCTTCTCGGCCTTTTGGCTATGACAGTGATTCAGGAACATAATTTTTTGTTTATACCCTGGTTGGTTTGTTCAGCCCGTCGTACATGGCGAAAGCCGATACGCGACGTTAAACTGAACTTCCATCCACACTGCAAATGAAGATGACAGGACACAACGGATTCTTAATGATGATAGAAGCGGAGCACGCACGCTCGCACGCACACATACACACACACACGCGCGCGCGCAAACATACATGCACGCATAAACACAACACACATAGAGACAGACACATACACATAGGCCTAAACACACACACACACACACACACACACACACACACACACACACACACACACACACATGCGCGTGCACAAACACACACACGCACGCATGCACGCATAAACACAACACACACATAGACAGACACATACACATAGGCCTGAACATACACACACACGCACACACACAAAAAGCTTGTAGCTTACTCCTTTATCGTCAATAAAGATAATCTTGACTTGACTTGACTTGACACACACACACACACACACACACACACACAAATCCTTCATTGAGGGACCTCAAATAAACATTCAGCCCGCGATGAAGGCTTGTTTCCAGATTACAGATTAAAGCGAACGTCCTGATGTGACTCAAAATAAACACATAGGGGGCGCCTCTCTACGAAGGAGCACAGCGCATAATTATTGTGACTTTCTTGCTATTTTCATTTTAACGTCAGGCTATTTTCAGGTGGCAAGATTAGTCTACCGCCTATTTCAAATCATCATATAGTAAAAAGCCAAGTGTCCGTGTGTGTGTGTGTCTGAAACACAAAACAGGCCTTATAACTCCGCCGTTTTTCGACCGAATCGCTTCAAATTTGCTGAGCCCTAACGGGGCGATGGCAACGGCAACCGAGGCAAAAAAACACGAATCGCTTCAAATTTGCTATGAGCCGTAACGGGGCGATGGCAACGGCAACCAAGATGGCCGTGTCAGTTGCGCGGTTTGGCAAATGCGCGAAACGCGTATCCGCCGGCCTCTCGGCGCCCGTATCTCCGGTATTTCTGGACGGATTGCCTTCGAATTTGGAAGGAAGATGACCGGGGACGGTGACTATCGATGTGCCAAACTGGAAGCGAATCGATTAAGAAACGCGCGCGATATACGCCGCTTCACCTTTTCACAAATAACTCCGCCGTTTCGTAACCGAATCGCTTCAAATTTGCTGTCAGGCTTGCTGTGGCCGGGGCAAAGCCTGGCAGCATATTTGAAGAGAATCGGGAGAGCTCGTCACTCTCAGAGCAGCGCCAACGGGAAACGGGGCCTTATAACTCCGCCGTTTCTTAACCGAATCGCTTCAAATGTGCTGTACTCAGCGTTACCAGTACTTGGCGTTACCGATACTAGGCGTTACCGTTACTAGGGAGAGCGCATCACTCTCAGAGCAGCGCCAACGGGAAACGGGGCCTTATAACTCCGCCTTTTCTTAACCGAATCGCTTCAAATTTGCTGTACTCAGCGTTACCAGTACTTGGCGTTACCGTTACTAGGCGTTACCGTTACTAGGGAGAGCGCGTCACTCTCAGAGCAGCGCCAACGGGAAACGGAGCCTTATAACTCCGCCGTTTCTTAACCGAATCGCTTCAAATTTGCTGTACTCAGCATTACCAGTACTTGGCCTTACCGTTACTAGGCGTTACCGGTACTCGAAGTTGCGCTAGTTTACCACAAAAACATCATCGTACCACCTCCCTTTCAAGACCTTGAAAAACCATCGGAAATATTAAGGTCTTAACGGCACAGCCGGGGTGTACAAGGAGAGACTAGAGTCGCATCCACACATGGTAGTCATAGTCGGAAGCGACTGACTTTTTTTTAAATTATTTTATTTTGATATATTATTAGGTACTTTATAGTCACAGAGGCATCTCTGTGAAAATCGGGTTGCTCCCACCTGGAGAGCGCGTCGCAGCCAGAGGCGTGCCACCCATTTAAAAAAAAAAAATTTGCATGCGATTACTAGCACACAGCATCTTATCCCACTCCCCAATTTTCCCATTATCCCCCCCCCCCCCCCCCCCCCCCTCCCCCCCCCCCCCCCCTACCACCTCGAAACTTTTCTCTCAATTTTCTTCACATTCTTGCCCCCCCCCCCCCCCCCCCCCCCCCCCCCCCACCACCTCTCTCTCTCTCCCCCCATTCTCCCTCTCTCTTTCTTTCTTTCATTCACTTTTTTTCCTATTTTTTCTGACACAAAGTTCTTTTTTATTTGTACTGGAAATCAATAGACAGATAATTACATTCTCCGGACAGAAGTGCTCATTTGAGTATGTGCATAGCAAGTACGTGCATTCTGCTGCTCCTTGGGTCTAAATGTCAAGCATGCACATAGTAAAAACAATCTAAATAAATAAATAAATAACAAGACACACACATGCAGGAATGCATGCGCATATGCACAAACAAGCACAAGTACACACACACACACACACACACACACACACACACACACACACACACACACACACACACACACACACACACAAATGCATGATCACGAACACATGCACAGTTGAAAGATACAATCACACACGCACGCACGCACGCACGCACGCACTCTCTCTCTCTCTCTCTCTCTCTCTCTCTCTCTCTCTCTCTCTCTCTCTCTCTCTCTCTCTCTCTCTCTCTCTCTCTCTCTCTCTCTCGCACGCACGCACGCACGCACGCACGCATGCACGCATGAACGCACGCACAAGCACACACGCACACGCACACACACACCAAGAGAGAGATGGGGAGTAAGGAGAGAGACACAGAGAGAGAGAAAAACAGAGAAAGAGAAAAGAAAACAAAAGCATTATCACACCGAACGGGGGATACTTGTTTCCATACACGTAGTAGTCGAAACAAAGCCGCTTCATCCCACCTAATCCCTACTCACGCAAGACTTTCAAAATATCCACCAATGACATTTCGAGACGACGACATCCAATCAGAATCACCCACACAGGAAAACAAACAGACGTTCCAAATCAAGCCCAAACCGATTTCAGCAACCAAAATAAAACGCAAGGCGTGGTATTATATGATTTTTAGACCACTCATTGCCTAGCTTCCACTGACGAGGGTAATCAGTCAGATGCCAAAAAAGAATACATCTTTATCACCCGCGGAGTTTACGGAGCGAAGGTGATATTGTTTTTTTGTTGTGTAAGTGGCTGTGTATGTGTGTATGTATGTATGTGTGTGGGTTTGTTAGCATATCACCATGAAGGAATAAAGATAGGAAGATAAAACTTGATGTGTATGTAGGCTAGGTACTGTAGATGTGCCTTATGGTGTCAAGGTCAAGGTCAATGTCAAGACCTTTACGTATGACCTTGAAAACTGAAAATCTATTTTTAGCCATATCTCGGGCACCAGTCAACACATGTTGAAACTTGGCATGAAGGTGGTTTGGCTTATGCTCCTTACAAATATCGTTGACCAATCAAGGTCAAGGTCAAGGAGATCGCTGGACCCTGAAAATCGGGGGGTCGGAAAAATGGAGTTCCCAAGATGAAATCAGGTGGGAATGTTGGCTAGGTATTGGAAATGTGCCTTTTGGGGTCAAGGTCAAAGTCAAGGTCATGACCTTGACGTGTGACCTTGAAAACTAGCAACGCGGGTGATTCTCGGATGCTTTTATCGGAAATCTACTCAGCAAGATACGGACAGTCAGCAGCAGAAACAGTAAGATAGTGACAGTATGCAGCAGCAGCAAGATAATCACAGTCATCTTCCGAAGTCGGGGTCTGGCCGCGTAACTCCACGGGTGATTCTCGAATGCTACATTCGATAACTTTTCAATCTGGTTTTCTGTTTTAATTGAAGATGGTATTTGTCCTCACCACAAACTAATCATGTAGCTTTATTCATTAAAAGAAAAAAGAAGAAAATCTGTCTTGTCGTGACGCTTGTTTTGGTACCCAGGTTGGTTTTTGGTGTTTTTTTTCATGCTTGGTTTTTTTGGGGGGGTTGGGGGGGGGGGGGGGGGGTTCTGTGGGGAAGGAACGGGTAGGAGGGAGAGTAAGACGACCACTAACTTAAAAACTTGAACTTTATTTTTCAAGGATAAAGATTTTAGGCAACGCCTAGTTTTCCAATCTGTCCTTGGTACATATACGAACATAGAATACAAACATGGCAAGGCATGATATTACACATACAGATTTGAACATAAAGGTAGCACCTTTGTACATATACGAACATAGAATACAAACAAGGCAAGGCATAACATTACACATGCATAATTGAACATAAAGGTAGCAAAGCAGGTATTATGATAAAGACAGGTTGAAATACGAATTTATAGAATTACATACGCACAGGTATAATTGTTAATACTTGTGCGGGCATACATGCGTGCAACCATACACGCACACACCTGCACGTGCGCGCGGCACACGCAAGAATACATGCGCATACGCACAAATTAAGACTAAGAGCATTAACTAACAATCTAAAACCAAAATAAACACACAAAGTCTAGGCCGACGTCCGTTTTCTGACCACAAACTCTCTCATCAAATCAATTATCAGTGATCCACAAAACAAAAAAACAAAACAAATTCAGTCTAGTATAATGACGCTCTTGTGCGTTTTTCTTTGGGAGTTGTTTACGAGTCTGTTCAGTTCTTTGTTTGTTTCTTTCTTTCTAACACTAATTACGATTCATTACCAACTATTAGCAAGTCGAAACAAATTAGACGCTGTCTGTGGCTTTTGGGTGGACGTCGGTGGTTTTTGCTGCTGTGGAAGAGAGAGTGAGTGTGAGAGAGAGAGAGAGAGAGAGAGAGAGAGAGAGAGAGAGAGAGAGAGTGAGTGAGTGAGTGAGTGTGAGTGAGTGAGTGAGTGAGTGAGTGAGTGTGTGTGTGTGTGTGTGTGTGTGTGTGTGTGAGTGAGTGAGTGAGTGAGTGAGTGAGTGAGTGTGTGTGTGTGTGTGTGTGTGTGTGTGTGTGTGTGTGTGTGTGTGTGTGTGTGTGAGTGAGTGAGTGAGTGAGTGAGTGAGTGAGTGAGTGAGTGTGTGTGTGTGTGTGTGTGTGTGTGTGTGTGTGTGTGTGTGTGTGTGTGTGTGTGTCTGCGTGCGTGCGTGCGTGCATGCGTGCGTGCGCGCGTGTGTGTGTTTGTGTGTTCGTGTGCGTGCGTGCGCGCGCGTTTTGCTTACTGATTGTTAGTTGTTCATACAACTTCCAATCGATTTATAATGACCCAAAACCAACAATTTACAAATCAAAATGTCTTTCTTAAAACAATAAACGGATGTCTCTACCAACTAACACCTATCAATGATTGACTTCGTAAAAAAAAAAAGTTTAATTGCAAAAACCAAACAAGGGCATCGCCGAGCGGCAGCAACGCATTGTGACAGTGCAAACCCGGCCAGAGTTATGTCCTGTCCCCCCCCAATAAACACACCACTTACCACCCTTACAGAACGCATAAAATACATAGCCCAAAATTTGAAGCGATTCTCTTCAGTAGTTCACGAGATACAGCTGAACTTTTATACAAACTTCCTTGCACCATGGTACACCACCACACAAACTTTGAAGCGATTCTGTTCACTAGTTCATGAAATAAAGCTGAGGGGAAATTACATAGCCCAAAGAAGGAAAGTTCGGTTTTCAAGGTCAAACTTCAAGGTCAAGGTCAGCACGGTGTTGATTAACGAAAGGAAGCTTCCTTTTCAAGCTGTCTACCCCTCGGCCAATTTTAATCAAAATCCAAACAGTAGTTTTTATCATAATCGATACACAGACAGACGCTCACACAGACAGACACACAAACCGATCACAATACCTCGGCCTCTGGCCGGGTAAAAAACACTTACGAGGGGGGGGGGGGGGGGGGGGGGGGCAATAGTGATGGTTTACATAATATTTCAAATCATACACATTCCAAATATTCCAGTGAAGTAGATCAGCTCTAACACAAAGGCCAAAATACACATGAAACAAACAAATACAAAACAACGAACCTTTAACACATACTTTCTTTATTCAGAATCTCTTAAGATAAAAGCTAGTTTAGTTTCAAAGAAGCAAAAGTAAGAATCTTTTCAGATAAAAGCTACTTTAGCTTCAAAGAAGCATAGTAATACTAATAAAAATGCTGAAGTAGCTTTTCAAAGTAGACTATAGCGACTAAGCTCTCCATCGATATGGAAAGCACACACGTCATCAGGTTGGCAGTTAAAGGGGCACCCTGACTGATGAGTTTTTGTAAGAAACACGTCGAGATCACCAGGAAAACACCCTTTACAGAGATTGCAACACTCACTTTGCTCTGGTTTCCTAGAAATCAAACCGTCAACTCAGCGATTCCTCCTTGGCGGAGGTGCTGGAAGTCAAATTCTTTCACCCAAAGAGAAGGCGTGTGCCGTCTCTTTTCTAATGGCCGCCAAATCGTTTGCACAAAATTTTCGCAGTACAAGCCTTTTTATGTTTATTTTGTTTAATTTTATACAGTTTTATAAGGAGTTCCGCTCACAACCAAGGAAATAGTTCCAATTTGTTTGTTTACTGCACTACAAAAATAATAAAACGCTTCAACCACAATTAGTGACCTCCACCCACCCAATCCAAAATGGCTACTCTCTCCGGCATCTCCGCCAAGCAGGAATCGCCGTTTTTACGGTTTAATTTCTAGGAAACCAGAGCAAAGCGAGTGTTCCGATCCTTGAAAAGGCTGTCTTTCTGGTGATCTCGACGTGTTTCTTGCAAAAACACATCCGTCAGGGTCCACCTTTAACACCATCTAATATTCCGATTGGTGAATCTCCAAATACTGCTTTAATCTTACACTACCATCCAGACCACAGCTTAATCTTCAGATAACATATCAGAGCAATTTTTTCTTCTTCTATTTTTGAAATAAGGGCAGAATCTGTGCGCTAAACATATCTAATCTATAGATCTTCAGGGGATCACTGGGGTGGGGGGTGTCTCTTTTATCGTTTTTAACTTTTTAATAACTGTGCGTTAGGTGAAAATCTAGATTTAGTCATGCACCAGTCTTCTTTTCTTTTTTCTTTTTTGACGATCGCTTAGACAGTTTCCTGCCATATAAGAACCGATGCGATGCATCATGCTGCCGTTATGCGCCAGAATAATTAGGCCCACCCAGCATGTCCGACTTCGGCTAGAGAAAATCTTTGTAAGAATTTCTAGAGCAAAGGCTGGAGAATGGACCAGTAAGTCAGAAAGATAGTAGATGGCAGTAAGCAAAGGGAAAAGACAGAGTCAAAGGGAGCACCACAGGAAGCTACAAGCACAGAACTTACAGAAGGTGGGGGAACTATTTGTACACAACACCCCCCGGTATCCCCACGGGGGGACGCACCAGACTGAAAACCAGTGCATCAGGTGGGAGTTTGGGACTTCGGAGCCCCCGTGGGGATACCGGGGGGGGTCTTCCGTACAAATAGTTCCCCCACCTTCTGGAAGTTCTGTGCTTGTAACTTCCTCTAATCTGTCTTTCTCTTTGACTCTGCCTTTTTTCTTGGTTTCTCTCATCTACTATCTTTCTGACATTTTGGCCCATTCTCCTGCCTTTGTTCCCCAATTTGTTTTCTCCATATACAGTGAAAATTGCGAAAGTCAAAATTGGAGGGACTGAAATGTTATTTTCAGATTGCCACTATTTTGAGTTAACAAGCGCGAAATCGCAATAGTTTGTGGCACGCGGTCTATTTTTACCACTCCAGTCATGAGTTACCTCCCCTGGCTTTTCAATAATTTTAATCTGTAAACCAGAATGTTATCTCTGCACCATTTCGTAACTTTTTATATCTTTTGGAAAACATTTAAAACTATGTATCCTACTTATACTCATCAAAAGAAGCACCGCATACTCGTCGTGTCTGTTGTAGTGTCTGTATTACATATGTTTATTATTTTGTACGCTTTTAAAATACATCATTTTAAAGAGCGGCCAGAAGTGTAGCCTCGATTTGAAGTGCGACAATTTTGGACCGACCGACCGACAAAGTGAGTTGTAGGTTTGTGGCTTGAGCCACAAACAAAAAGACCTTTTAGCATAGAGATTATTAAACTGGGACCACAACATTATTGTCACTTATCCAGTGTGTTTTGAGTTATCCGTTTATGAGTCATCAGGAATCCACTGTAGCTTTCTCCTTTGAGCTCCTCCGAAATTGGTCCACTGGTCGGTGACACTGACCACTGGTCAACATCAAAATTTGTTCATTGGAACTCCTAATACACTAATTTGCAGTCAAACAGTGAAAATAGGCCAAAGTGACCACTGGTCAGTGACACTGACCACTGGTCAACATCAAAATTTGTTCATTTGAACTCCTAATACACTAATTTGCAGTCAAACAGTGAAAATAGGCCAAAGTGACCACTGGTCAGTGACACTGACCACTGGTCAACGACATCAAAATTTGTTCATTTGAACTCCTAATACACTAATTTGCAGTCAAACAGTGAAAATAGGCCAAAGTGACCACTGGTCAGTGATATTGACCACTGGTCAACCACATCAACAATTGTTCATTTGAACTCCTAATACACTAATTTGCAGTCAAACAGTGAAAATAGGCCAAAGTGACCACTGGTCAGTGACACTGACCACTGGTCAACCACATCAACAATTGTTCACATGATCTCCTAATACACTAATTAGCATTCAAACGGTAAAATTAGGCCAAAGTGACCAGTGTCAGTGGTCAGCTTGTTATTCATTTTATTTATTAAAAAAAAAATTTTTATGAGAACTTGTCAAAAATGAGTTTTTATAACTCCAATTTTCATTTGGACAAAACGGCGGTTCAAAATCGGGCGCCGTTTTGTCCAACCCGCCGTTTTGTCTATAGACAAAACGGCGGATTGTTGAACCGCCGTTTTGTCCAAATCATAATAGAAAATTTGGACAAAACAGCGGTTCTAGCCCCGCCGTTTTGTCTATAGACAAAACGGCGGAATTTGGACAAAACGGCGTTTAACAGCACCCTGACGGATGAGTTTTTGCAAGAAACTCGTCGAGATCACCAGGAAAACACCCTTTACAGAGATCGCAACACTCACTTTGCTCTGGTTTCCTTTAATTCAAACCGTCAAATCGGCGATTCCTCCTTGGCGGAGGTGCCGGAAGTCAAATTATTTCAATGAAAGAGAAGGCGTGTGTACGAAATGTCCACAATACAAGTCTTTTTATTTATTTTTGTTAATTTTATACAGTTTACCTAAAGGAGTTTCGCTCACAACAAAGAAAACAAAGAAAATTGCTCTTCTTTTTTTTTACACTGCACTACAAAAAAAGAAAAAACTTCAACCTCCGCCTCCTCCCACCCCATCCAAGATGGCTTCTCTCTCTGGCATCTCCGCCAAGGAGGAATCGCCGTTTTGACCGTTTGATTTCTCCAAAACCAGAGCAAAGTGGGTGTTCCGATCC
>CM065699.1:7920420-7930420 GCA_017654935.2 Phymorhynchus buccinoides | reverse complement strand
TCTCTCTCTCTCTCTCTCTCTCTCTCTGTCTGGCCATACCAGGGGTGGAGGGGAGTCCTTTCAGTATAAATAGTTCCCCCACCTTCTGGAAGTTCTGTGCTGGCAACTTCCTCTAATCTATCACTCTCTTTGACTCTGCCTTTCCCTCTTCTTACTGTCATCTGCTATTCTTCTGCCTTATGGCTTGTACCCACGTGTCGTCATATCCGGCCACAAGGAGTGCCATATTATGGGAGACCGCCATCTTAGTCAGTAACTTTGTTTGAAAAATGCCAGATCGATGCTGCGTATTTGGCTGTTCCAATTCGAAACTTATCTAAACTGTATTTATAACATCTGGATGTTTTCTTTACACATTTAGATAACATTTTCACTTTGTTTACACACAAATAAGGACTAAGATGGCGACACTTCCATTAGAAGAGTCGAGATGCGCACGCAGGTGGGGGGGAGCCGTTGGCCAATTCTCCTGCTTTTCTTCCCCCATAAACTTTTGCAAATCTTCTTATGCTCTGAGCTTCTCCGAAATCGGAATGTATCGGCTGAATGCAGCGGGGAGACCAGTGAAAACTGAAAACCGGACACATACGTACTGCATACATTCTGGCCATAAAGTCATGGAAGGAAAAAGAAGATTAAGATTAAGATTAAAATTGTAGCCCCGTTGACAACTAAGGCCATGTTAGAAGAAAAAAAAGAAGAAGAAGAAGAAGAAGAAAGAATCTATCCACATTGGTATTATCACTCTTACTAACCATCATCTTGCTTTGTCTCTTTCTGAACCCACCCACGCCTCCCCAACCCCCTCATCTACCTCTACAACCACCCCAACCCCACCCCCTTCTCCTCTTGTCTTTTTTCTCCCCTTCTCCCATATTATTATTACTAGCGGAACGCCTAATACCGGTAACGCCTAGTACCGGTAACGCCAAGTACCGGTAACGCTGAGTACCGGTTTCGCCGGGTCCGCGAAATATTATATTATTACTTTTGTCTCTCTCCCTCCTTCCATCTTCTTCTCTCATCCCGTTCCACCCCGTCCCTCGCTAAAGTAATCTCCGCTCTCACTCGGTGAATAGCGGGATATTGTACCTCGCTAAAGTAATCTCCGCTTTCCAACCCTTTTCTTGCCCGCGCGCGCGCAGTACTGAGTTCTTTCTGTGTAAACTGTTTGTTGCGGATGGCTTGAAATGCCGGGTCCGCGCAAATGTAAATTGGCTCATATCGCGCGCGTTTATGAATGGATGCTGTTGAAATTTTGCTCCAAGATAGTCACTATCCCTGGTCATGCACGTTCCAAATTTCGAGTCAATGTCGGGTCTCGTTTCGCCGCGGTTTGTGAAAAGGTGAAGCGGCGCATATCGCGCGCGTTTATAAATCGATTCGCTGCCAGTTTGGCACACAGATAGTCACTGTCCCCAGTCATCTACCTTCCAAATTTGAAGGCAATCCGTCCAGAAATAGCGGAGATACGGGCGCCGAGAGGCCGGTGGATACGTGTTTCGCGCATTTGCCAAACCGCGCAAATGGCACGGTCGCCTTGGTTGCCGTTGCCATCGCCACGTTACGGCTCATAGCAAATTTGAAGCGATTCGGTCGAAAAACGGCGGAGTTATAAGGCCCGTTCTGTGTTTCACACACGGTCGGACGGACGGACAGTTGCCTTTTAATATAACTAGCGCAACGCCGAGTACCAGTAACGCCTAGTAACGGTAACGCCAATGGTACTGGTAACGCTGAGTACAGCAAATTTGAAGCGATTTAGTTAAGAAACGGTGGAGTTATAAGGCCCCGTTTCCCATTGACGCTGCTCTGAGAGTGATGCGCTCTCCCTAGTAACGGTAACGTCTAGTAACGGTAACGCCAAGTACTGGTAACGCTGAGTACAGCAAATTTGAAACGATTCGGATAACAAAAGGCGGAGTTATAAGGCCCCGTTTCCCGTTGGCGCTGCTCTGAGAGTGATGCGCTCTCCCTAGTAACGGTAACGCCTAGTAACGGTAACGCCAAGTACTGGTAACGCTGAGTACAGCAAATTTGAAGCGATTTCGTTAAGAAACGGCAGAGTTATAAGGCCCGTTTCCCGTTGGCGCTGCTCTGAGAGTGACGCACTCTCCCGATTTTCTCTCCCGGTGACGGTGACAGCAAGCCTGACAGCAAATGTGACGCGATTCGGTGGAAAACCGGCGGAGTTATAAGGCCCGTTTTGCATCATGCTGCTGTTATGCGCCTAAGTAATCGATTCCCTTCCGGTTTGGCATATTGATAGTCACCGTCCCCGGTCATATATCTGCCAAATTTGAAGGCAATCGGTCCAGAAATACCGGAGATACGGGCGCCGTTAGGCCGGCGGATGCGCAAATGACACGGCCGCCTCGGTTGCCGTTGCCATCGCCCCGTTAGGGCTCACAGCAAATTTGAAGCGATTCGGTCGAAAAACGGCGGAGTTTTATAAGGCCCGTTTTGTGTTTCAGACAGACACACGGACACTTGGCTTTTTACTATATGATGATTATCATTATATCTCCCCATCTCTCCCCCCCTCTTCAAATGCACACAATTTCTCCCCTGTCTTTTTTTCCCTCTTAAATCAGACATCTTTTTTTTTTCCTAACAGATATTTCGGACCTTCTCAAAGTGACAACAAGGCAATCAGCACGACAGAGGAGAGGAGAGGAGGGAGGGAAAAAAGAGAGAGATCGATTGGATCTTCCGTGATGACTAATCGACTTGACAATTATTGGGCTAATTGGCAAATTTTACTAGAACAAAATCTGCTGCCCTATTCCACCCAACTATAATTTATTATGTACACAACACACACACACACACACACACACACACACACACACACACACACACACAACATACAGTATTTATATGGCGTTAAATCTTGATATAAATCAAATCGAAGCGCGCACACACTTTGAACATTCACAACGCATTCAAACAGAGACACTATACAAAGACGAACAAGAAGATAACAGACACACGCATGTGAGAAATAGACCTGAAGGGAAGAAAGAGGAGGGAAAGAGAGAATGATCTTCAATGACGGGGAAACAGGTGGGTTTTGAGGTTTGATTTGAAAGCAGAGAGGGTCGGTCGCTGACGGGGGGAGAGAGGAAGTTTGTTCCAGGAGGTTGGTCCTGAAACAGCAAAACAGCGCCGACCGACAGTTGAAAGCTTATACCTAGGGATCTGGAGAGAAAGAGGGTCAGAAACTGAACGTAAAGTGGGAGCTGGAGTATAAATGGAAATGTTGTTGCAGAGGTAAGATCATACATTACCGGCATATACTGTAGCGGTACCATAGCCAATGAGGTTTAACCATGGACACTACACATTGGCCTAACAAGGGCGTCGCCGAGCGGCAGACATGTCCGTCACCAGCAATGCCACAGTTTGTGGGCAGCCAGCAAGAAGGGCACTTGCGACACCCCGTAGAGTGTCACATCCTGACACAAAATTGGAAGGGATTCTGTCTTCTAGTTCACGAGATACAGCTTGAAGAAAAAACATATAGCGCAAAGAAGGAAATTTCGGTTTTCAAGGTCACACTTCAAGGTCAAGGTCAGCATGGTGATAATTTATGCTCAGATGTTTTCTTCTCTAGGGTATACAGTACCACACACAATCTGAAGCGCTTCTGTCAAGTACAAATGTGGAAAATATGGCTTAAAACCCAATTTGTAGACCCCTACCACTTTCAAGGCCTACCGATCTCCCGGACCGTGACCTTGACCTTGATCGATATGCCACCATCAGAACGGGCATAAGCCAAAGTACCTACATGCCAAATTTGAAGACTCTAACACCAACGGTGTGGGAGTTATGGCCCCTTAAAGATTTTCGGTCTTCAAGGCCATACGCCAAGGTCAAGGTCACAACGGCAAAATTTTGTGCGCGGATGCCTTCCTCTCATGGTGACACACCAGCACACAAAATTTGACACGATTCGGTTTCAAGGTCGTACGCCAAGGTCATGACCTTGACCTTGATCATTCATGTTCGGATCTCTTCCTATGAAGGTGACACACCTACACACAAAATTTGACGCGATTCTGCCAACCCGTTCGGAAGATATCCCTGGGACAGACAGAAAAACATACAAACAAGGCCTACTGATCTCCCGGACTGTGACCTTGACCTTGATCGGTATGCCATCATCAGAAAGGGCATAAGCCAAAGTACCTCCATGCCAAATTGAAGACTCTAAGACCAACGGTGTGGAAGTTATGGCCCCTTAAAGATTTTCGGTTTTCAAGATCGTACGCCAAGGTCAAGGTCACGACGGCAAAATGGTTTGCGCGGATGCCTTCCTCTCATAGTGACACACCAGCACACAAAATCGGTCAAGCGGTTCGGGAGATATCCTTGGGACAGACAGAAGGAGAAAAAATGACCCTCCGATTTTCAGGCTCCAGTGATCTTTTTGACCTTGACATTGACCTTGATCGGTATGCCATCATCAGAACGGGCATAAGCCAAACCACCTTCATACCAAGTTTCCACATCCTATGTTGATCGGTGCCCGAGATATGGCTAAAAATAGATTTTCGGTTTTCAAGGTCATACGTCAAGGTCACGACGGCAAAATGGTTTGCGCGGATCTCTTCCTATTAAGGTGGCACACCTCCACACAAAATGTGAAGCGATTCTGCCAACCTATTCGAAAGATATCCTTGGGACAGACAGAAGGAGAAAAAAATGACCCTCCGATTTTTCAGGCTCCAGCGATCTTTTTTACCTTGACCTTGACCTTGATCGGTATGCCATCATCAGAACGGGCATAAGCCAAACCACCTTCATACCAAGTTTCAACATCCTATGTTGATCGGTGCCCGAGATATGGCTAAAAATATATTTTCAGTTTTCAAGGTCGTATGTCAAGGTCAAGGTCACGACGGCAAAATGGTTTGCGCGGATCTCTTCTTATTAAGGTGGCACACCGCCACACAAACTTTGACGCGATTCAGTCAAGCGGTTCGGGAGATATCCTTGGGACAGACAGAAGAAGAAAAAGACAAAAACAAAAAAACACCATACAAACCAGCCCATCGCAATAGTCCGATCACCTTTGGTGACGGACTAAATATAGAATCCGTGGTTTAACCGAGGCGTGGTTACTGCTACACTTATCTGCATTGTTCAGAATTCGGGACTTTACTGGTGATACACTGCCTCCGGGCATTGCCTCCAGTATCGTTCCCACCATCTTTGTATTCACAAATGTCCCATAATAATGTGTTTGTTCCAGACCGAGAGGACGTAAAACACCATTTTTCGTTCGTTTCGAGGTAAGATGGAGCAGCTTGATGGATAGATTTATAGCAAAGACTGTTTAGTTTATACTCAATTCTCTCTGCGACAGGTAGCCAGTGCAAAGAAGAGGGCTAACATGACAGAACTTTTTCTTCCTGAGGACAAGACGAGTAGCTGTGTTTTGAATACGCTGGAGACTAGAGAAGAGACTGACAGGCCAGAAGGAAGAGCATTACAGTAGTCAAGACGACGTACGACGAAGGAAGTAACAAGCTTTGCTGTGGCTTCATCCGAGAGATATTTACGAATAGAGGCAGTACGACGGATTTGATGGTAGCATGACTGACAGGTCTGAGTCAGAACACTCTGCATTGAAAGAGTATCGTCAATAAAGACAACAAAACACACACACACACACACACACACACACACACACCAATACTCACACAATGGTGCACAGTCTCTGGCACAGCATCAGCACCCTTCAGGTCAATCCAGGTAGGAAAGTACATCAGACGCTCCTGGGGGAAAACAATAGTAAATACAAATAATGTTTATTTTTGCTAGCAGGTTGACCCGAGCAATTCATCAATGTTATTAAGGAATGACAAAAAAAATACATCTTTATTAAAGTATTGCAGCAACATACTCTCTGGGAAAAGCAAGACAGGAGGAGAATTTCTTAAACCCATGACAGGACTATAAAAGAGGGGAGGCGCTGATCACGCGCCACACATAGCATTGTTGTTGATACACATCTGTATTGCTAAAAAATCTGGACTTTCCTGGTGTTGGACTGCCTCCGGTCATTGCCTCCAGGATCGTTCCCACCATCTTTATATCTACTAATGTCCCATATGTGTCTGCTCCAGACCGGAGGACGTTAAGCAGAATTTCATTCACGCGCGCCACATTTGAATCACAGCTGGCGAGAGAGACGGTTCGCCCTTCTTTGTTCCCTGTTGTGCGAGCCACCGCGAGGCAGAGCTTTTCTGACGAGCAAGACCCGATCCCTGGGATTGGTTGTTTCCCTTTTAAGGTATACAGCAGATTTTGTTTTTCAGTCCCATTTTCTGGCATTGTTCTAACACCCACGAGTCCTAATCCGCAGACATACCTCGGTTTGCTTTGTCAGGTCGCGGAACATGCAACCAGCAATCCAAAGGGAGCAAATCGATATGTTAGGCCGTTAGGAGGCAACCATCAGAGGAGACACTGCACCGCTGCTGAGTCACGCTTTGGTGGAGTTCAGTGTAGAGTGGCACAGTGGTAGCGCGTTCGCTTCGTGTCAAGTCAACCCGAGTTTGAACCTGGGTACAGGGGTTTTTTCTTCTCACTTTGCACTAGGCCTTGCGGTCTGAACGTGGAGTCTTTCGGATGAGACGATAAGTCGAGGTCCTGTGTGCTCATGCACTTAGCACACGTTAAACCCAGTGGCAACGAAAAAGTTGTCAATTGGTCAACATTTACCCCCCTCCCTTCCTTCCTCATCAGTCACACAAAAATCGCATGAAAAAAAATTGGGTGGCGCGCCTCTTGCCATGCGCTCTCCAAGTGGGAGCAACCCGAGTTTCACTAAGACGCCTCTGTGACAATAATGTACCTAACGTAGCCTGTTCTGATGTTAAAGAAGATTTTCACGGAAAAAAACACTACTAAACAAGGTCTTCAGAGAAGTGAAAGAAAATGGAAAGAAAACTGGACAGTGAAAGGTGTTTCAATGTACAAACTCTTGGGCAAACTGGACAACACAACATTTTTATATGAGGAAAAAAAGATATCGGCATAAAGCCAGAGCACACTTTCTTTTGAGTAAAATATAAATTCTATGTAGAACTGGATAGTGGGAAATGTTTGTTACATGTTTTCCCATGAACATATCTCTACCTTATGAAGTTTATCATACCTGAAAATCTCTCTCTCTCTCTCTCTCTCTCCTCTCTCGTTCTCTCTCTCTCTCTCTCTCTCTCTCTCTCTCTCTCTCTCTCTCTCTCTCTCTCTCTCTCTCTCTCTCTCTCTCTCTCTCTCTCTCTCTCTCTCTCTCTCTCTCTCTCTCTCTCTCTCTCTCTCTCTCTTTCGTTCACTCTCTCTCTCTCTCTCTCTCTCTCCTCTCTCTCTCTCTCTCTCTCTCTCTCTCTCTCTCTCTCTCTCTCTCTCCCCCCCCCCCTCTCTCTCTCTCTGTCTCTCTCAATAGACCCCTCCCGGTGGTAATGACAATAAACCAGTGTCAGTGTCAGTGTCAGTGTCTCTCTCTCTCTCTCTCTCTCTCTCTCTCTCTCTCTCTCTCCTCCACAAACCCTATATACTATAACCCCAAGCACATCTTACACTCTAACTCAGCCAAACAATGCCACGCTCAATAGGTTAAGACAAAAAGCAACAAAAATAACTGGCTTCATTTCTAAAACTCCCTTTGAATCACCCACTATCTAGTTTAACGAGTCGATTCTCACTTCAGAATGACTCACTGTATCCTACTTTCTTTTTTCTTAGTGGCCAATAAAACTCTTCAATGGGCAGCTTAGGACAATAATTTGACCGCCAGAGGGCAGTCCAACCGTTAGGGGCTTATCACGCGCTATTCTTAGTTGGGCGTAGTGAGAGAGAGAGAGAGAGAGAGGGAGGGACTCTAAGAATAGTCTCACTACGCCCAACTAAGAATAGCGCGTGATAAGCCCCTAACGGTTTGACTGCCCTCTGGCGGTCAAATTATCGTCCTAAGTTGCCCATTGTCCGTTGCTGTTTTAAGCTGTAAGAGTGAGGCTTGTCAACTGAGATGGACAAGAACTGGGATCGGACAACTGAGATTGTGTGCGAGCATGAGTACGTCCGTGCATGTGTGTGTGCGCGTGCGTACGTGTGTGTGTGTGTGTGTGTGTGTGTGTGTGTGTGTGTGTGTGTGTGTGTGTGAGAGAGAGAGTGTGTGCGTGCGTGCGTGCGTGTGTGCGTGCGTGCGTGCGTGCGTGCGTGCGTGCATGTGTGTGTGAAAGAGAGAGAGAGAGAGAGAGAGACAGAGAGAGAGAGGAAGAAAGAGAGGGTTGTGTGCAAGCAACATGTGTATTTTACTTTCTAGCACTTGATGTATTATTTGTTTGCCTTTAATGTTCTTGTTCTCGGTGTAAAGCGCACTGAGCTCATGTGAGAAAGAGTGCTATATAAATTCACGTTATTTTTTAATAATGCAATGTCTGTGAAAGACTCCAAAAGTTTAAAAAACAATGCCATTCATCTAATCTTCAAATTAAAGTGCTCCAAAATGATGATACAGTGGAACCTCCCTTATAAGACCTTCAAAAAGCATCCAAAATGAGGTCTTATAAGGGAGGGGTCTTTATAAGGGAAGGGTCTTAAAGGGAGGAATTTTAATACTTACAAAGAAGGGCAGTGTCTCAGAGAAGTAGGTCTTATGTGGGAGGGAGTCTGCCAAAGTTAAAGTTTTACGTCCTCTCGGCAAAGCCATACAGGACATTACTGTGACTTTTAGATTTTGGAAGGAGGGAGTCTTATAATGGGAGGTCTTATAAGGGAGGCTCCACTGTACTTGGCACCAGGGATAGCTTTATTTGAGAAATGCCCAGCCAGCACAAATGTCTCCCCCACCCACCCACCCAAAAAAAAAATACTGCACACCCAACAATTTGTTGGTGTGTGGGATGGGATAAGTTAACCTTTACCGGACTTCTGGGGTCGCCCACGATCCCTTGACACACAAAACATGTTATATCTCTAAAACTATTTAAGCAATCTTCATGACATTTCATGACTTTGTCAAAAACGTAAATGGCTTTAAGTGTGTTAAATTTTATTAATGTGCATAACATATAAATGACGTAATATGACGCGTAATTTTGATATACCTGTCCGGATGACGGGGGTCTCCCATGACCCCTACTTTAAAGAGCACTGCAGTGCATTGAGTAGGGGTCGTGGGAGACCCCCGCCATCCGACAGGGTGCCTCTTTGACAAGTAGGGGTCGTGGAAGACCCCCGCCATCCGACAGGGATAAACACATGGTGCCTCTTTGACAAGTAGGGGGTCGTGGAAGACCCCCGCCATCGTGTCCGTGTAGTCAAAAGCATGATCCGGTAAAGATTACTCCCTTTATTAGGCCAGAGGCTACCCACAAACAGAGGTAAAACAATACATTAACACATTTTCTCTTTCTACCTAACTTTAGATCCTTGGATGTTGCAGTGTCTCAGTGACTTGTTAGTTCTGATTTCTGCCCCCCATCTAAACAGAATGGTCAACTTAGCTCGCCAATCTGACCGCCAGGTGGCAACCAACTCAATAGGGGCTTATGTCATGATATCTTTAGTTGGGGGGTAGAGAAAGAGAGAGAGAGAAAGGAACTCCTCTCTCTCTCTCTTTATCCCCAACTAAGAATATAGAGAGGATTAGCCCCACTCGAGCGTTATGCCACCTGGTGGTCAAAACATCCAGCTAAGCCGCTCATTATTCACTCCCACCACCACCACCACCTTCCCAATCCGAGTTCAAGAGTTTCAAAACAACAGCCATCATCTAATCTTACATTTCTCTAAAATTATGTTCGTGTTTCTCCAGTGTTTCAATCCCTTCACCGGCAACCCCCCCACCCAAAACAAGGGGAAACCTGATGAGCAATAAGCTCTCTATTCCCGTCAAACTTCAAATCCCACAATGCTCCGGCTTCTACGTCTCTTGCTGGTCCTTAGAGGGGCACCCTGACGGATGCGTTTTTGCAAAAAAACA
>CM065699.1:7912920-7915420 GCA_017654935.2 Phymorhynchus buccinoides | reverse complement strand
ATGCTGATCATCAATACTTTGTAGATCTGAAATGCTGATCATCAATACTTTGTAGATCTGAAATGCTGGTCATCAATACTTTGTAGATCTGAAATGCTGTGGTGCAGCTGGCGTTGTAACGCTCTTTTTTGTGAAAGTTTTTACATTGTGTAATTCTTCCAAGCGCAAAATTGGGGGGGGGGGGGGGGGGGTGAACAATTTGCCACACACACACACACACACACAAAAATGAAAGTGAGATCTGTAAGGCTCAGAGCACATGATGTACCACATGATGTATTTGACTCGGACGAAGAAGAGCGGTTCACACGAAAATTTGTCACACACACACACAAATGAAAGTGAGATCTGTAAGGCTCGGAGCACATGATGTACCACATGATGTATTTGACTCGGACGAAGAAGAGCGGTTCACACGAATGCATAGCAGACAGCGACGAAGAAGACGACGAAATGATGATTGGAATAACTGACTGAAGTACAGATACGCTTTTGACTTTTTTTTACCCTTTGTTTTTACCTTTTTGCTTACGTTCAATGTATAGATACATTGAGTTGCTCCGTGTGTGTGGGCCGAATACGATACAACGAACGACGATTATAATGAAGTAGTTTTGAATGTCCGGAGAAGTTCTTTATAAGCGTAGTCTACTCTATTAGGAATCCACTGTATTATTTGTACCATTATTGAATGTCCGTTTAAATGCACTCCATACACTGGTGAAGTGCAAATTCGAGGGGGAGGGGGGGGTGAAAATATTCACACACACTGGCTGGTTGTAGGCTTTGTTTCTGGATCTTAGTATGTGAACGAAAATGGAGTTTTACGTCCTCTTGGTCTGAATCAGACACATATAGGACATTTGTAAATACAAATATGGTGGGAACAATACTGGAGGCAATGCCCGGAGGCAGTACGAAACCAGTAAAGTCCCGATATTTTATTAATACAGATAGCTGTAGCGGTGACCACGCCTCGGTTAAATCTCATTGGCTATGGCACCGCCACAAGTATTGAACTAAGTATGATTAATTTCGGGATCTTAGTATTTGTGTGAAAATGATGTTTTACGTCCTCTCGGTCATAGACACATATGGGACATTTGTAAATACAAAGATGGTGGGAACAATACTGGCTGCAATGCCCGGAGGCAGTGCAACACCAGCAAAGTCCCGAGTTTTTAACAATATAGATAGGTGTAGCGGTAAACACTGATCTTAGTATGCGAGAGAAAATGGAGTTTTACGTCCTCTTGGTCTGAATCAGACACATATGGGACATTTGTAAATACAAATATGGTTGGAACAATACTGGAGGCAATGCCCGGAGGCAGTACGAAACCAGTAAAGTCCTGATTTTTTAAAATTAATACAGATAGCTGTAGCAGTGACCACGCCTCGGCTAAACCTCATCGGCTATGGCAACGCCACAAGTAGTTCATTGATCTAAGTATGCGACGACGACGAAAATGGTGTTTTACGTCCTCTTGGTCTGAATCAGACACATATGGGACATTTGTAAATACAAATATGGTGGGAACAATACTGGAGGCAATGCCCGGAGGCAGTGCAACACCAGTAAAGTCCTGATTTTTTAAATTAATACAGATAGGTGTAGCGGTAACCACGCCTCGGTTAAACCTCATCGGCTATGGCACCGCTACAAGTATTTTTAGGATCTAAGTATGCGAGCGAAAATGGAGTTTTACGTCCTCTCGGTCTGAACCAGACACATATGGGACATTTGTAAATACAAATATGGTGGGAACAATACTGGAGGCAATGCCCGGAGGCAGTACGAAACCAGTAAAGTCCCGATTTTTTTAATTTATATTCTTCGTACTTTTAGTATGCAAATGAGGGGGGTACCCTTATATTTTTTTCGCTATGAGTATGCTTAGCTTGACGAAACATGCAAAATATTTTAAAATATCAAAAATCAAAACTAATAAAGTGGACGCTTTGAAACTTTTGCAGGTGTTAGTCCTGTATATTGTGTACATATTGCCAAAATTTCACGTTTGTATCTGTTACCATTATTTAGAAAATAATGTTTTGGTAACCTATACAAATCGGCCAGAATAGAACGTTTGCAAGGGGAAGCAACTGGCCAGCTGGGGGGTCGAACTTGACTAATTACGCAAATTACGGAGCGTGTTGTAAAATGCAATGTACCCTATGTTCACCAGGGATCATCCATCTGGATACTGTGAAAGTTTGGCGGCCATAAAACCACGCTAAATATGGTTTTATCCCGAAAACACACACACACACACACACACACACACGCTTCTCGCTTATATATTTAGATGTGCTATATATGCAATTTTCTCTCTTTTTTGTACTACCCCCTAAAGTGCAGCAGAATCTTCAATGTGATGAAGTTGGCTGCCTAAGGAGGAGAAGAAGAACACACACACACGCACGCACGCACACACGCACGCACACGCACACACACACACACACACACACACACACTCATTCTTTGTTAATTGCGAAT
>CM065699.1:7887920-7892920 GCA_017654935.2 Phymorhynchus buccinoides | reverse complement strand
CTATGAACGCATGCGCATGTACACAGCGGCATGCGCACAGGCACGAACACACACACACACACACACGTACACCCTCTCTCTCTCTTTCTTTCTCTCTCTCTCTCTCTTTTTTTCTCTCTCTCTCTCTCTCGCACACACACCCAACCCCAACCATCCTACACACACTCAGAAATCAACTCACAAATATCTTCTTGACGTCAAAAGAGTCAAATGCAGCGGAACAAACGATCCTCCAAAGACATTTGACTGATACCAGTAAACAAACACATAAACACACACAAACCAACACTCACGGCCATCTTCTTGACGTCGAACGAATGCAAGGTGGCGGAACAGACGACCATCTGGAGACGCTTTCCGTCAGACGTCACCTTGGGGATCTGCTGGTGGAGTCGGTTGATCAGATCCCCGTAGCCTTGGGACAACAGCCCATCCTACGCACACACACATTTAAATTGACATAAAAGTTGTAAGCAGCCCATCCTACGGACACCCACACGTATATCGTCGGTGACATTCAAAAACCTTGTATCTGGAATTTTGAGTCAGCTCTCTAATTTTTCCCACCACCTTCCACCAAAAGCTTGTATCTCTAACGACTTTCTATCTGGGGTAAATGAGGTTGTGAAAATAGAAGAAAAACTTGTGAGTCCTAAATCAAAATCTAAATAAGGACAAAAACTTCGTATCTTCGTTCTTTTCAAGTCTAAAAATTTTTTTTTAAACAAGGGCATCACGGAGCGGCAGATAAGTCCTTTGCCGGTTACGCCCTGCACATGCCACGCCCTGTACCTCCCTTCCCCCTTCACATCTTCGGTCCTCGTCCTCCTTGTGACCTTTGGGTGATGCACCTACACACCCTTGACTGGGTGCAAATCGTTTTCCGGGATGCACACCCTTAATTGGTGGGGTGTACAAACTTAACTCGGAGACATGTCTGCCGCTCGGAGACATGAAAATCCCACGTGGCATAATTTGTACTGCAATGTCTTCTACTCTTCTTTTTACACCTCCTCACAAAATTTTGAGTGATTCTATACAGTATTTCACGATATATAGGAGGGTGAAGAAAAACGGAAACATGTCTGTCGCTCGGCGACATTCTATTTCCAAGGGATAATTTATGTACGAATGTGTTATACTCTTAGTATCACATCCTGACACAAAATTGGAAGGGATTCTGTCTTCTAGTTCCCGAGATACAGCTTGAAGAAGAAATATATAGCGCAAAGAAGGAAAGTCCCCTCGCAGCATCGCCGAGGTACTCCGAAATGGAATGGCGTAAATTTGACCTTAATGTAAAACTAAGTACACCAGTGGATAGCTTGCATCTTGTGCAACAAGTATACCAAATTTGACGATAATAGACTGAATAGTTTTTTATATATAGCCTTGGGGTTCGGACCCGTGATTTGAGCGCGCGCGATCATGCGCACACGCGTGCACAGAAAAATTCATGACAACTGTGTTATAGACCATTCATCAAGAAATGTTGTGAAAAAAATGCATTAAAATAGATGCAAAACTTCGCGAGATATTAGCGATTATGTGTTTTGGTGTTTGAAAGCCGTAACTGGCGCGACCTTGACCTTAATGTAAAACTAAATACATCAGTGGATAGCTTGTATCTTGGCAAACTAGTATACCAAATTTGATGATAGACTGAATAGTTTTTGAGAAAAACGGACGAATAGCCGGACGGACGGAGGCACGCCGGACGGACACCGGACAGACGGACCAGACAAAAACAAATGAAGCGATTCTGCCAACCCGTTCGGAAGATATCCTTGGGACAGACAGAAAAAAAGAAAAAAAATGAAATACAAACCAGCCGACCGCAAAGTCCTTCACCTATGGTGACGGATAAAAAAGAAACATACACGAACGAAAATAGACTCCTTTGCGATTATAGATCGGCAAAGGACAATAATTTTAACGAAATGCAGGACTAAACTCGCAATGTCATGAACAACATATTCATCATAGTTGGTCAACACAGTTAATTGTTTTAATTTTTTTTCATTTTTCTCAAAACTACCAAAATTGAGATAAGAGGTTTTTGAATTTCACCGACGATATATTAATATAAAAGTTTTATAGAGAACTATTGATAATATTGATGATCACTATTTGGGGGATCTGCTGGTGGAGTAGGTTGATCAGATCCCCGTACAGTCCATCCTACGCACATACACACATGTATAAATTGATATAAAAAAAAGTATAGCAGACCTGTTTACCATGGAATCGGGCTTCGTGTATTCAAAATAAAAAATAAGTGCATCTTTCACAAAATAGGAGTACTCCAACAGGAAAGCTGGAAATATGGGAGTGCAAACATATGGGAGTTTGTATAAGTCAAAAGTATCATCCATTGAAATTTACAACACACACACACACACACACACACACACACACACACACACACACACACAGGGCATCATTTGGGGATTTGCTGGTGAAGTAGGTTGATCAGATCTCCGTAGCCTTGAGACATCCATCCATCCTGCTAACAACACAACAAAGTCACGATTAAACTAAGTGATTGGTTTCATTTTAAAAAAATTTTAAAAAGAAGTTGAGAACCAACTCCTTTGATTAATTAAAGCGATATTTGCGTCTGCAACGAAAATTTTGCTGAATGCGAACGACTCACAGAAGCCAATGTATATGAAAACAGCTGCCAGGGCATTTTCGTTTGCCATGTTTAAGTATCTGCTCAGTGCGCCATGTTGTTATAATTCATCCGTTCCCATTTCCTGTTGAGTTGGAAACAAAGTGAAAGTCTGCGTGCGCGCTAACTTTTACTGAAAATGAAACCGCCTTGTGTGTGAATGTGTATTAAGGAAAACACACACACACACACACAAAAAAGGCAAGATAAACTTTTTTCTCTTTTATTCATCTTTATTTACAATTACAGGTAATCACTGTTTATAATTCATTCATGAATGTTGAATCATATATACAAATGAATGTTATTGGTAAATGTATGAAGGAGGAATAAAATGTTTAATACCGAAAATGAACCCGCCAGTATGTTACTTTGTCTTGTTTTGTGCTGCTGTATCATTAGGGCGGTGTACTGTGTAGTTTGTGTGCGAGTGCAACACGGACCGTCAATCAGTCGCCAAGGCTTTCAAATGTTCATCCTGAGGAGATCTGTCTGTCTACCTGTCTCTGTCTGTCTCTCTCTGTCTCTGTCTCTCTCTCTCTCTCCCCAGTGACTTACACACTCATCGAGGACAAAGAAGCGCACTTGGTGGAGGGCCAGCTTCCCTGTGGAGATGAGGTCCTCCAGACGCCCTGGTGTGCCCGTCACTATGTCCACCTGAAACGCAGATAGAGACAGAGACATAGATAGAGAGACACAGACAGAGAGACAGATAGAGATACAGATAGAGAGACAGATAGAGACAGAGATAGAGACAGAGATAGAGAGACAGATAGAGACAGACAGATAGAGACAGAGAGATAGAGATACATATAGAGAGACGGATAGAGAGAGACAGATAGACAGAGAGATAGAGACATAGATATAGACACAGATAGAGAGACAGATAGAGATACAGATAGAGACGGATAGAGACAGATAAATAAGACATAGATATAGAGACAGATAGATAGAGAGATACAGATAGAGACACAGATAGAGACACCGATACACACAGGTAGAGACACACATAGAGACACAGATAGACACAGATAGAGACACTGATAGACACACAGATAGAGACATAGAGACACAGATAGAGACAGACATAGAGACACAGATAGACACACAGACAGACACATATACAGAGACATGTACGAAGTCACCCAGAATAAAAACATTGCAAAAAGTTAAGTCCCTTAACCAGGCATGGTAATGCAGGAAAAGCATTTTTCTCTGAAAACGTAATACGGTTTCAGGAGATGCTGTTTCTTGGTGTCATTTAGGGATTAAAAGCCCTTTGTGGTGATCAGGGGGCAACTGGCCTTGAAGATGATTATGTAAAACTGTTCAAACTTGGCAACATGGTGCATCCTCAGGCTTAAAACCCCTTCTGACATTTGATTTTCCGCATTTACTTTTCCCTGAATTCAGAGAATTCTCTGCCTGGTGTGACCAAAACCTGATGGTCATCCACCCTACAAAAACCAAAAGCACGCAATTACTTCAAGACAAAAACATCAGAACGAACCTCTAAATCTCAAAGTTTATTTAAAGGATAACATCATTGACCAAGTAAAAGAGCACCGCGTCCTGGGTGTGATCATAGACGAAGAACTGAAGTGGCAAACCCATATTGAGAAAGTAGCACACAAGCTTGCGCGTAGCCTATTCCTACTAAAAAAATAGATACAGAGGAACGCAAAATATTTTTTCATGCCCACTGTCTCTCTCACGTCAACTACGCATCTGTAGTTTGGGATTCTACCGCCAAATGTCACCTATTAAAACTCAATTCTATCTACAAAAGAGCAGCTAAAATTATTCTTCCTGACGCAAACCTCACCACATCAGAAAAACAAGCAAAATTAAACATCCTTCCGTTAGATTCACAATTAAAGTACAACAAAGCAATCCTCATGTACAAAGTGCATAATGACTTAGTCCCACAATACCTAAAATCATTAGTTACCCCGGCATCACATCGTTATGGTTCCAGCAACTACATTTTGCCAAACACTAGAATTGACAAATACAAATCAAGTTTTGCCTTCTCAGGTTCCTCAATTTGGAATTCCCTTCCCTCTGCCATTCAGTTATGCCCTTCCATCTCACGATACAAAAATATGGTGTGGGCAAACATAATTTACAGCCCTGCTTAAATCGTGTCATTTTGAACGCACACTGTATAACTTTATTGCCTTGTGTACACCTACATGTGATATGCATGGTATATGTCAATTGAATGTTTACATCTCAGTTTTATGCTTTGTTTATTTGTTTGCCTTTAAACTGCTTGTTAAATGTGTTTGGATTGATGTTGCTTTCACCTCCTACTTGTCATCAA
>CM065699.1:7857920-7882920 GCA_017654935.2 Phymorhynchus buccinoides | reverse complement strand
CCCTTTTTATAGTAAACTTGCTCAGATGCCTCTTTCAGGCTGTGTGGTATTGCTTGCATTAAAAAGAGAAATAAAACTCAAAGGAACGGAAACAGACAGGCCCCGTGGCCCAATGGATAAGGCGTCTGACTTCGGATCAGAAGATTGCGAGTTCGAGTCTCGTCGGGGTCGATTTTTTCGTAAAATTCCAAAATTACTACTAAAGGAACGGAAACTTAATCTAATTTTATTCACCTTTTTTCCTCCCTTCTCTCTCTTTCTTCTCTTCTCCCTTCTTTTAAGTATCACCCCCTTCACTGTCAGAGGAAAACTGACTTCATTATAGATTTTTTTTATGTTATAAAATCTAAAAGAAGCCTGTTAGACTCAGTCTGAGAAAATGGTCTAGAGACATATCTTTGATGACTTGTCTAAACAGAACAAATAAACATCATTCTAGGACTATGTCATCAAAAGTTATGACATCATCAATGACACACACACACACACACCAGGGCTCCCAATCGTCCTGCAAAACAAGGGGTCCCAGGGACTCCTTCACTTACAGTATAAAGGGTCCTAGAGGCAGGATAGAGGGTCCCAGTGGCATTGCGAATGCTAAAAAGAATTGTTCTAGTGCATCCCTGGGACCCCCTGCACATTCTTTTAGATGGTCCTTTAGAATGTTAGTGCTTCATAGACCCCCAAATGGGGGTCCCAGGGAGCCCTGCACACGAACGCATGCACACACACACACACACAAACACACACACACACACACACACACACACACACACACACACACACACACACACACACACCGTAGTTGGCATGGGGCAAGCAGTCAAGGGGTTAATGCCCATTTATAATTGTCAGCTGCCTGCTTGATTAAACATCAAATAAATAAATAAATAAGTACATAAGCACACAGAAAACAGTTGTATGGTTTTTTTCAGATTTTTTTTGGTCTCACTTTCTCTTATTTGAAACTTCATGCAAATTAAATTCATAGCTGGATCAAGACGCAGCACTGATCTTTATTAAAAACTGTCTCAGCGCATTAGCGAAAAATGAGTTTTTGAGACTATGTTAAACACAATCGCATAACGATAATGAAAATTGGCAGACTTGTACGGCCCAAAGATGGGACAGTAAAAAATATAAAAAAATTAAAAATGGCAGATTGATGTCCCAGAAGAAAATTGTCAATTATCTCAGTTTTACAAAAAGCTGTATTGGTTAAAATCGTTTTTCACAACAAATAAGGAGACACCCACGTCTCCCTATTTTATTAAATCTTTGAATAGCATTAGCAATATTTAACCCTTTCACCGCCAATGTCTCATTTATGCACCACAATGGTTTAACACCCATGCCATAAAAGGCATCAAATCAGGGCCTGTTATCCGAGGACCCCATTTTCTTAATTTTTGGAGATAAGGATGGGCTTAATGCTATGCATGTCACAGAGGAATTCCTACTAATGTAGATACATTTTTTTCACCACCCAGTTAAGTTTAATGGTATTTTGGGGGCTGAAAAATGGCTGGCGGCGAAAGGGTTAAATCTCTCTCTTGTTACTAACAGGGTACTGTAGTAAGTGCTTGCTTAGTGTACCATATTGTACGGACTATAAGGCGATACTTTTGTCCTAGACTGAGACCCCTGTGCCTTATAACGTGACTGATAATATAGTAAGAAACTATAATAACAAAATCTGAATTTTGTGTAAAATTTGGGGGGAGCGCCTCATAATCAGGTGCGCCTTGTAGTCCGTAATATACGGTACACCAAATGTGTGTGTCTGTCTGTCTGTCTGTCTGTCTGTCTGTCTGTCTGTCTGTCTGTCTGTCTGTCTGAATCTCTCTCTCTCTGCTTACATTTTCCAATGTACCGTTTTGGTTGGCTGTATTACTTGTCAAACGTCCTATGTCATATTGAACCCATACCGTGGTGTCCTAGGCCCTTTATTCAAATGGTTGACATCACTGGTTGAAAGTAGCCTGAAAAGGTTGGGTTTGGAGGCATAAATTGAAAGTTGTACGATAAATAATTTTCTTCAGTGAAGGACAATCATGGGGCAAGTTAGTCTTTTGTAGGCGACTATTACTCTCAATATAAGACCTACACTTAAACTAGCAAGCATTTGCACTGGTTCTTTGTGCAAAGAGTTTTTAAAGGGGCACCCTGACGGACGAGTTCTTGAGATTAAAGAATCTTGAATCTTGAAGGAAGCTTATTGCAAAAAAATGAAGAAAAAACGAATGATGATTCATATAAACAAAGGAATTAAGTTAGGCCTAAATCAGTTTTCCAGTTTATAAAGATAAATAGGCAAGAAAGCATGGGGTACAGTAGTAAACCTTCATAACCTCCTTGCAGCGTTTTGTTCCGTGGTGTCCTAGGCCCTTTACTCAAATGGTTTACATCATTGGTTGAAAGTAGCCTCAAAAGGTTGGGGTTAGTTAGTTGTTAGTTAGTCTATTATAGTCCCGTCAACAGCTATGGTTATCTCAGGACTGTCACAGCGTAAAGTTCGACCATGTATGGCAAAACACAAATCCATGAATCTTAACAATGTACAAAACCTGAAAACCTGAAAATATTTAAAAAAATAGTACAATTCATAACATGACACTTCCATCATTGCACCCTATAGCACATAATTCCAGACAGTGCTGGAAACGTAAGCCATTCCGCTCTATTTATCGAGTCCAAGGTTGGGGTTGGGGGGATAAATTGAAAATTGTACGATAAATAATGTTCTACAGTGAAGGACAATCATGGCGCAAGTTAGTCTTTTGTAGGTGACTCTTACTCTCAATATAAGACCTACACTTAAACTAGCAAGCATTTGCACTGGTTCTTTGTGCAAGGAGTTTTTAAAGGGGCACCCTGGCGGGCGAGTTTTTGTGATTAAAGAATCAGGAATCTTGAAGGAAGCTTATTGCATGGCCATTTACTTCAGAATGTCTGAGAAGGGAAATGGATTTGCAAAACCTAGCTATCAATTTGGTCATACCAGGCAGTGGGATTTCTCCCTTCTCCCTTGCATAAAGTGTACGGGTCAAATTACCTTTAATTCCCCATCCGAAGGACTGGACGTTCAGTTCAATTTTCCCGACAAACCAGGAAGACAGGGCAAAGCCGGGATTCGACCCTGGTCACAAACGCATTGATATTGGCCGGCGAACATCTTAACCACTCTGCCACCTTCCTTCCTTCATTACTCATTTTATTTGATTCAGTATTTTTCTTTTCATGACGACAGGATGAAAAAAAGCTTGTAGCTTACTCCTTTATCGTCAATAAAGATAATTTTGACTTGACTTGACTTGACTCATCATTCATATGGCTCGCTGTTTAGATCTTCCCACTTGCCTTTGGTTCACGCCCTTGTTTTTGTCGGTTCCTTTACGGCCGTTCGGCAAACGCTTGATTAGGGCAGGAAATGAAAATGGCAGACGTTTTATCTTCTACGTCCTTGTTTTTCCCTTTTTAATGTTATCGTCTTTTCTTAAATCCATCTGCATAGCCAATTCTTTTACGTTTGTCTCGAGATTGCAGGATTTAAGACTTTTAAAAAAAAGCAGGTTTTTATTTTTTCATGTAAGCAGGGATGCGGGTTTGTTTATGGTGGAATTTTGTTTGGTTGCTTTGGGGTTGTTTTTTTCAACTTTTGTTTTTCCTCTCCTCCCCTTCCCCTCTCATTTTCCCCCCTGCTAACATCAATACATTTGTATGCCTTTGTTTGCCGAGTCTATGGTATAATCATGGCGAACAACGCACACAAAAAGGGAGACAATTTAGCTATGTTCTTCTTCTCCTCTGTTCCTCTTATTCAGTTAATTGTGTTTGTCAGCTCCCCTGTTTCATTGTTTGTGTGTGTGTCAGTGTGTGTGTATGTGTCAGTGTGTGTGTGTGTGTGTGTGTGTGTGTGTGTGTGTGTGTGTGTGTGTGTGTGTGTGTGTGTGTGTGTGTGTGTGTGTGTGTGTGTGTGTGTGTGTGTGTGTGTGTGTGTGTGTGTGTGTGTGTGTGTGTGTCAGTGTGTGTGTGTATGTGTGTGTGTGTGTGTGTCAGTGTGTGTGTGTGTGTGTGTGTGTGTCAGTGTGTGTGTGTGTGTCAGTGTGTGTGTGTGTGTGTGTGTGTGTGTGTGTGTGTGTGTCAGTGTGTGTCAGTGTGTCAGTGTGTGTGTGTGTGTGTGTGTGTCAGTGTGTGTGTGTGTGTGTGTGTGTGTGTGTGTGTCAGTGTGTGTGTGTGTGTGTGTGTGTGTGTGTGTGTGTGTGTGTCAGTGTGTGTGTGTCAGTGTGTGTGTGTGTGTGTGTGTGTGTGTGTGTGTGTCAGTGTGTGTGTGTGTGTGTGTGTGTGTGTGTGTGTGTGTGTGTGTGTGTGTGTGTGTGTGTGTGTGTGTGTGTGTGTGTGTGTGTGTGTGTGTGTGTGTGTGTGTGTGTGTGTGTGTGTGGTGTGAGTATGTGTGTGTGTGTGTGCGTGTGTGACAAACACACACACGCTCGCACAAACAATCCCATCCTCTTTTCTCCAGTTGTATTTTAGGTGTCGGAGTACACAAAACATAATGACCTCACCTCAATAATGATGGCGTGAGGAGCGTTGGGCGCTGGTTTGGCGCTCACTGCACCCCCCGCTGGAAAGACGAAGAAAAAAATGCATGCATACACAAACATGTGTACACGCACACACACACACAAACATGTGTACACGCACATACACATGCACACACAAAACTTGAATATTGTCTTTCAACATTGTACGAAATAACATGTACTCTCACTCATTCACACACACACACACACACACACGCACACACACACACGCACACGCACACACACACACACATATATTGTCACACATGCACACACACGCATGCACACGCACACACACACAACGCATTGAATAAAAACCCTCACACACCCAGACAAACATACAGAACTCTAACCTCAATCTGAAGCACTCCCTTCAGTTTCAAATCAGAATTAAAACCACCTACATAGAAAAATTATCACCCAACATTAACGTAATTTTAAAACCATACCTCCCCCCCCCTCCCCCCCCCCCACCCACCCCATCTAAAAAAAAAATCTGACAAGTCCTCCAATATTCTTTCTTCCTTTTTCTAAACAAAAAGTATTGATATTTATATTTTTACATGTTTAATTTGCAAAATGTTCTTTCTATAAAACGCCTCTCTTGATTGATAAGTTGATTGGCTCAAGAGTTCACTCAACCTGTCAATAGAGAAGCAATCATTTTAAACTTCTTCTTTTTTAAAATACACGATATTCTAGAGCGATTTGCTTCGTGTATTTTTGGGGGTCTTTTTTCTGTTCTTTTTCAGTTCTTATTGATCCTTACATTATCTGTCTTTTCATACCTTCCTAACTCCTTGCCCCACTTTGTTTTTCTGTCAATCTCTTTCTTCTTCTGTTGTTGTTGTTGTTGCTGTTGTTGTCTTACCCTGGCTTAAAGACTCCAGGGATCATCCCAACAGCCGAAGCACTTGAACACTATTACACTACTGCCGCAAAAGCACCAGCTAGGGATGAGAACATTACGTGCGTGACCGTTTTTGATCACCCCCGCCACATGGGCAGCCACACTCCGACTTCGGGGGATTTTAGACCGATGATGTTACGCTAGGAGCTTGCCATGGCTTAAGACAATCCCCGCACAGCCATGCAGAACATAACATTTTGATGTAGCTTTGGTGTTCTAGCTTATGTCAACTGGTCTGACGCAGCCTCATGCCAAGGCACATTTCTTCTCCTTTGAGTTTGAAGTCTTTCTCTCTCTTTCTTTCTCTCTTCCTTTCTTTCCCCTTTGCTCTGTCTCTGTCTCTCATTCACTCTGTCTCTCACTCACTCTGTCTCTGTCTGTCTCTCACTCACTCTGTCTCTCACTCACTCTGTCTCTGTCTCTCACTCACTCTGTCTCTCACTCACTCTGTCTCTCACTCACTCTGTCTCTGTCTCTCACTCACTCTGTCTCTGTCTCTCACTCACTCTGTCTCTGTCTCTGTCTCACTCTGTCTCTGTCTCTCACTCACTCTGTCTCTGTCTCTCACTCACTCTGTCTCTGTCTCTCACTCACTGTCTCTGTCTCTCACTCACTCTGTCTGTCTCTCACTCACTCTGTCTGTCTCTCACTCACTCTGTCTCTGTCTCTCACTCACTCTGTCTCTGTCTCTCACTCTGTCTCACTCACTCACTCTGTCTCTGTCTCTCATTCACTCTGTCTCTGTCTCTCACTCACTCTGTTTGTCTGTGGTGTACAGTGGCACAGTGGTAGCGCGTTCGCTTCGTGTCAAGTAAACCCGAGTTCGAACCTGGGTACAGGGGATTTTTCCTCTCACTTTGCACTAGGCCTTGCGGTCTGAACGTGGAGTCTTTCGGATGAGACGATAAACTGAGGTCCTGTGTGCCCATGCACTTAGCATATGGTAAACCCAGTGGCAACGAAAAAGTTGTCATTTGATCAAAATTTACCCCCTCCCTTCCTTCCTCATCAGTCACACAAAAATCGCATTAAAAAATAAATAAATAAATAAATTGGGTGGCGCGCCTCTGGCTGCGACGCGCTCTCCAGGTGGGAGCAACCCGAATTTCACAGAGACACCTCTGTGACAATAAAGTACCTAATACCTAATAAAATAATCTTTTCCCACCTCCAAGCCCTCTCCCCATCACCTTCTTCCTGTATTAGTCTTGTACATTGATGATGCATATAGTGCTGTGTTATGTTATTTCTGGATATTTACTTTTCTTGAATGCTTGATATTTGTTGCACAAGCGCTTCATTTTTTGGGGTATATATTTTTTTGGCTAACCTTAGTTTAGCCTCAGGGCTGAGTGTAAAAAAGCAAATTGCATGCTTATCTTATAACCCCTGATTAAACAAAATTCTGTTCGTTCGTTCTCTTCGTAATCACTTATTTTAACTCTTTCTCGTCTCAAAAAGTATTTGAATGTTGTTCCTCACCTCACCCCACCCCCTCTCTCTCTTTTTATCTCTCTCTCTGTCCACTCCTCCATCCCCACCCATTCATTCTCTCTCTCTCTCTCTCTCGCTCGCTCTCTCACTCTCTCTCTCTCTCTCTCTCTCTCTCTCTCTCTCTCTCTCTCTCTCTCTCTCTCTCTCTCTCACTCTCTCTCTCTCCACACTTTAAGTGGTCACACAAAACATCTCAAGGGCAAGATTAATTATTTACAGAAATACAAAACACACACACATACACACACACGTGCGCGCGCGCATACACACACACACAGATATACACACACACACAATCATAAAAACTTTGACAAAGTTTGTTCGTTCGTTCGTTCGTTCGTTCTCTCTCTCTCTCTCGCCTAAAATCTTTTCTCTCTCTCTCTCTCTCTCGCCTTAAAAATCTTTCTCTCTCTCTCGCCTAAAATCTTTCTCTCTCTCTCTCGCCTAAAATCTTTCTCTCTCTCTCTCTCTCTCCCTAAAATCTTTCTCTCTCTCTCTCTCTCTCTCTCGCCTAAAATCTTTCTCTCTCTCTCGCCTAAAATCTTTCTCTCTCTCTCTCTCGCCTAAAATCTTTCTCTCTCTCTCTCTCGCCTAAAATCTTTCTCTCTCTCTCTCTTTCTCTCGCCTAAAATCTTTCTCTCTCTCTCGCCTAAAATCTTTCTCTCTCTCTCTCTCGCCTAAAATCTTTCTCTCTCTCTCTCTTTCTCTCGCCTAAAATCTTTCTCTCTCTCTCTCTCGCCTAAAATCTTTCTCTCTCTCTCTCTTTCTCTCGCCTAAAATCTTTCTCTCTCTCTCTCTCTCTCTCTCGCCTAAAATCTTTATCTCTCTCTCTCTCGCCTAAAATCTTTCTCTCTCTCTCTCTCTCTCTCGCCTAAATTCTTTATCCTTGTCAAATAAAGCTTTCCAGTGTCCAGTGTCTCTTCACACTTTCAGTGGTCACACAAAACATCTCAATTGACAATGGCAAGATTAATTCTTTACAGAAATACAAAACACATACACACACACACGCGCACACGCACACAATCATAAAAACTTTGACAAGCCTTCTCTTTCCCCTGCACACTCAAGCCTGCTCCAATTAATAGTTTTCTTCCTGTACATCCCCCCCACCACCACCTCCCCTTCCCCAAACAGAAAATAATGTTGCTGTTATCTTACCCTGGCTTAAAGACCCACTGCGTCACATGTCAAAATCACGGTTTTCACCTGTTTTCCCTCTTAGAGCTGGTAAGAAATCTTTAAGAAATCTTCCAAGCGTAAGAGGGAATGTGACACGTGACGTGTGTGGGGGGGGGGGGGGGGGGGGGGGGGAGGAGGGTCTTTAAAGACTCCAGGGATCATCCCAAAAGCCGAAGCACTTGAAGTTGAACACTGTGGCACAAATGCAACAGCTAGGGATGAGAACATTACATGCGTGACTGTTTTTGATTACCCCGCCACGTGAGCAGCCACACTCCAACTTCGGAGGAGTTTAGACTTGATGATGTTATGCTAGGAGCTTGTCATGGCTAAAGACAATCCACCGCATTACTATGCAGAATATAACATTTTGATGTAGCCTTGGTGTTCTAGCTTATGTCAACTGGTCTGACACAGCCTTATGCCAAGGCGTGGAAAAGAATGACAGAAGGAAGAAAGAAAGAATGAGGGAAAGAAAAGAAAGGAATGAAGGAAGAAACAAAATAAATGAAACAAAGGAAGGATGGAAATAATAAATGAATGAAACAAAGGAAGGAGTCAAAGAAAGGAAGGATGGAAATAATAAATGAATGAAACAAAGGAAGGAGGCAAAGAAAGGAAGGATGGAAATAATAAATGAATGAAACAAAGGAAGGAGGCAAAGAAAGGAAGGATGGAAATAATAAATGAATGAAACAAAGGAAGGAGGCAAAGAAAGGAAGGATGGAAATAATAAATGAATGAAACAAAGGAAGGAGGCAAAGAAAGAAAGGATGGAAATAATAAATGAATGAAACAAAGGAAGGAGGCAAAGAAAGAAAGGATGGAAATAATAAATGAATGAAACAAAGGAAGGAGGCACAGAAAGAAAGGAAGGATGGAAATAATAAATGAATGAAACAAAGGAAGGAGGCAAAGAAAGAAAGAAAGGATGGAAATAATAAATGAATGAAACAAAGGAAGGAGGCAAAGAAAGGAAGGATGGAAATAATAAATGAATGAAACAAAGGAAGGAGGCAAAGAAAGAAAGGATGGAAATAATAAATGAATGAAACAAAGGAAGGAGGCAAAGAAACAAAGGAAGGATGGAAATAATAAATGAATGAAACAAAGGAAGGAGGCAAAGAAAGAAAGGATGGAAATAATAAATGAATGAAACAAAGGAAGGAGGCAAAGAAAGAAAGGAAGGATGGAAATAATAAATGAATGAAACAAAGGAAGGAGGCAAAGAAAGGAAGGATGGAAATAATAAATGAATGAAACAAAGGAAGGAGGCAAAGAAAGAAAGGAAGGATGGAAATAATAAATGAATGAAACAAAGGAAGGAGGCAAAGAAAGGAAGGATGGAAATAATAAATGAATGAAACAAAGGAAGGAGGCAAACAAAGGAAGGATGGAAATAATAAATGAATGAAACAAAGGAAGGAGGCAAAGAAAGAAAGGAAGGATGGAAATAATAAATGAATGAAACAAAGGAAGGAGGCAAAGAAAGAAAGGAAGGATGGAAATAATAAATGAATGAAACAAAGGAAGGAGGCAAAGAAAGGAAGGATGGAAATAATAAATGAATGAAACAAAGGAAGGAGGCAAACAAAGGAAGGATGGAAATAATAAATGAATGAAACAAAGGAAGGAGGCAAAGAAAGAAAGGAAGGATGGAAATAATAAATGAATGAAACAAAGGAAGGAGGCAAAGAAAGGAAGGATGGAAATAATAAATGAATGAAACAAAGGAAGGAGGCAAAGAAAGGAAGGATGGAAATAATAAATGAATGAAACAAAGGAAGGAGGCAAAGAAAGGAAGGATGGAAATAATAAATGAATGAAACAAAATAAATGCAAACAAAGGAAGGATGGAAATAATAAATGAATGAAACAAAGGAAGGAGGCAAAGAAAGGAAGGATGGAAATAATAAATAAATGAAAGAAAGAAAGAAAGAAAGGAAGGATGGAAATAATAAATAAATGAAAGAAAGAAAGAAAGAACAAGAGACAAAGCCTTCAAGGCTCACTCGAACAGGAACATGTGGGACAACAAACAAAGATTGAGGGGGGGGGGGGTCTAAAGTACAAGATTGCCAATAAAATGTTAAAGTACATAATAATGAAACTATCGTTAATGGATACAACTCTTAAAAAATATTTTTTAAAAGTGCCCGCGCCGAGAATCGGACCCGGAACCATTGGCATGACAGACAGACACTCTACCTATGAGCTATCGAGGCTTTCAGTGTTGATGAGTTTCTTAACTCATGTTGCCTGTTGAATACTCTCTAACCCACTAATCTAAAATGTTATCTGTTTGTTATCTGTTTACAGTGTTGTTTTAAGTATTTAATTATTCAAATCATTATTGTTTGAAAGCGTGCATCAACATCTATATGTGTGCAAAGTTTGAACAATGTACGCCTTCTATTTCCCGAGAAAATGCCAACGATAAAGTTTGGAGATTAGACCACGGACACAACACACACACACACACACACACACAACCGAACAACTATCATACTATAGACTCACTTCGTGTTAACGAAGTTAACACGAGTGAGCCAAAAAAAAGAAAAGAAAAGAAAACAGATCGCAACAAACTTCACTCCTTAGTCCAGTGTTACATTTCAAAAGGGAAAATGAAAGAAAAAAAGAAAGAAAGAAAGAAAGAAAGAAAGAAAGCAAAGAATTTTAAATCCATCACACATAGTTAAGAAACTTTTTTTTTTAATCCGATAAAATTATGACAGACTGAGACCCAGTCCCGGACATGTACAAAAACAAAAACATAGTCCTTGTTCCACGTTTGTGTGGAATGGACAGAAAGACAGAAAAAGGGAGAAATTTTTTTTTTAATACGAAATACAGAAAAAGTTGCCCTGCACAAGCAAATGAAGCGGCTAATTGACGTAGAAATATAATAAAAGCCCCTCAAACTAATCATGTTTTGCTTCAAGTGGTGCTTCCCTGCAGCTAGTAGTAGTAGGTTGGGGGGGGAGGGTATTCTTTTTTTTCTACCCCTCTGTCCTTCTCTCTCTATGTCTGTCTGTCTGAATGTGAGTCTCTCTGTCTGTGTGTGTGTCTCTCTCTCTCTCTCTCTCTCTCTCTTCTCTCTCTCTCTCTCTCTCTCTCTCTCTCTCTCTCTCCCCCAACTGTCTATTTCTCTGTTACAGTCTCTGTCTCTGTCACAGTCTCTGTGTCTGTCTGTCTGTCTGTCTGTCTGTCTGTCTGTCTCTCTCTCTCTCTCCCCACACACTTTTAGGTATCTTTACCCCTCTCTACTCTTGGTTTGTGACAAAAATCAGTTTTCCTCTTTATCATTACTAGCGCAACGCCGAATACCGGTAACGCCTAGTAACGGTACCGCCTAGTAACGGCAACGCCAAGTACTGGTAACGCTGAGTACAGCAAATTTGAAGCGATTCGGTTAAGAAAAGGCGGAGTTATAAGGTCCAGTTTCTCGTTGGCGCTGCTCTGAGAGTGACGCACTCTCCCTAGTAACGGTAACGCCAAGTACTGGTAACGCTGAGTACAGCAAATATGAAGTGATTCGGTTAAGAAAAGGCGGAGTTATAAGGCCCCGTTTCCCGTTGGCGCTGATCTGAGAGTGACGCGCTCTCCCTAGTAACGGTAACGTCAAGTACTGGTAACGCTGAGTACAGCAAATATGAAGCGATTCGGTTAAGAAAAGGCGGAGTTATAAGGCCCAGTTTCCCGTTGGCGCTGCTCTGAGAGTGACGCGCTCTCCCTAGTAACGGTAATGCCAAGTACTGGTAACGCTGAGTACAGCAAATTTGAAGCGATTCGGTTAAGAAAAGGCGGAGTTATAAGGCCCCGTTTCCCGTTGGCGCTGCTCTGAGAGTGACGCGCTCTCCCTAGTAACGGTAACGCCAAGTACTGGTAACGCTGAGTACAGCAAATTTGAAGCGATTCGGTTAAGAAAAGGCGGAGTTATAAGGCCCCGTTTCCCGTTGGCGCTGATCTGAGAGTGATGCACTCTCCCTAGTAACGGTAACGCCTTAGTAACGGTAACGCCAAGTACTGGTAACGCTGAGTACAGCAAATTTAAAGCGATTCGGTTAAGAAACGGCGGAGTTATAAGGCCCCGTTTCCCGTTGGCGCTGCTCTGAGAGTGACGCGCTCTCCCGATTCTTTGAAGCAATTCGGTTAAGACAAGGTGGCGTTATAAGGCCCTGTTTCCTGTTGGTGCTGCTCTGAGAGTGATGCGCTCTCCCTAGTAACGGTAACACCTAGAAACGGTAACGCCAAGTACTGGTAACGCTGAGAACAGCAAATTTGAAGCGATTCGGTTAAGAAATGGCGGAGTTATAAGGCCCCGTTTCCCGTTGGCGCTGCTCTGAGAGTGACGTGCTCTCCCGATTCTCTTCACATTTGCTGCCAGGCTTTGCCCCGGCCACAGCAAGCCTGACAGCAAATTTGAGAAGCAATTCGGTTAAACAACGGCGGAGTTATTTGTGAAAAGGTGAAGCGGCGTATATCGCGCACATCGATAGTCACCGTCCCCGGTCATCTACCTGCCAAATTCGAAGGCAATCGGTCCAGAAATACCGGAGATACGGGCACCGAGAGGCCGGTGGATACGCGTTTCACGCATTTGCCAAACCGCGCAAATGACACGGCCGCCTCGGTTGCCGTTGCCATCGCCCCGTTAGGGATCACAGCAAATTTGAAGCGATTCGGTCGAAAAACGGCGGAGTTATAAGGCCCGTTTTGTGTTTCAGACACACACACACACACACACACACAGACACACACACACACACGGACAGTTGGCCTTTTACTATATATGATATAGTTGATTTTTATTTTACTTCTAAGCATGCGTCCACGAATAAGCAAAAAATCCTGTCCTTTTTAATGCCGATATATTTTTCTTATTTCCCTCCTAATTGGGAGAAACGTGTATTTCGCTTTAGACCCACTTCACACTTCATTTCTATTTTTCTTTGACTATTCTGACAACAAAAATAATAAATAAAAATAATTAAATTGTTATTCTTTTCTTCTTCTTTTTAGCTCAAATTTACCAAGGGCCGGAAATTTGAAGAACATTTTTTTTTTAAAACAAAGCACAAAAAAGTCATGATATGGCTCTCTCTCCCCGTCTCTTCTTCTTCCTCTCTCTCTCTTTCTCTCCCTCTCCCTCTTTCTCTCTCTCTCTAATTCCCCTCTCTCTCCTGTTTCTCTCTCTCTCCCCTCTCTCTTCTTCTTCCTCTCTCCCTCTTCTCTCTCTCTCTCTCTCTTTCCCTCTCTCTTTCCTCTCTCTCTCTCTCCCTGTTTCTCTCTCTCCCCGTCTCTTCTTCTTCCTCTCTCTCTCTTTTCTCTCTCTCTCTTTCCCTCTCCTCTCTCTCTCCCTCTTTCTCTCTCTCCCTCTCTCTCTCCCTCTCTCTCTCTCTTTCCCTCTCTCCCTATATGAATGATATAGTTCTCTCCCTCTTTCTCTCTCCCCTCTCTCTCTCCCTCTCCCTCTTTCTCTCTCTCCCTCTTTCCCTCTCTCTCCCTGTTTCTCTCTCTCCCCGTCTCTTCTTCTTCCTCTCTCTCTCTTTCTCTCTCTCTCTCTCTTTCCCTCTCTCTTTCCCTCTCCCTCTCTCTCCCTGTTTCTCTCTCTCCCCGTCTCTTTCTTCTTCTCTCTCTCTCTTTCTCTCTTTCTCTCTCTCTCTTTCCCTCTCCCTCTCTCTCCCTCTTTCTCTCTCTCTCTCTCTCTCTCTCTCTCTCTCCCTCCCTCTCTCTCTCTCTTTCCCTCTCTCTCTCTCCTCTCCCTCTTTCTCTCTCTCCCTCTCTCTCTCTCCCTCTCCCTCTCTCCCTCTCTCTCTCCCTCTCTCTCTCTCCCTCTCTCTCTCTCTCTCTCTCTTTCCCTCTCCCTCTCTCTCCCTCTTTCTCTCTCTCCCTCTCTCTCTCCCTCTTTCCCTCTCCCTCCCTCTCTCTCTCTCTCCCTCTTTCCCTCGCTCTCCCTCTCCCTCTTTCCCTCTCTCTCTCTCTCTCTCCCTGTCTCTCTCTCTCATTGTATTGTGGCTTAAGGCCAATGTACAATAACATAATTCAGAATTCCGAGTTGCAAGTTCTCTCTCTCTCTCTCACACACATTACTTTACCAACTTTTCTTCACAGTTCTATGCAGACATACATACTGTACATTCCTCATGCACGCACACGCACACACACGCACACACACACACACACACACACAGTGTAGAGTGGCACAGAGGTAACGCGTTCACCTCGTGCACAATAAACCCGAGTTCGAACCTGGGTACAGGGGATTTTTCCTCTCACTGCACTAGGCCTTAAGATCTGAACGTGGAGTCTTTCGGATGAGACGATAAACCAAGGTCCCGTGTGTCCATGCACCTAGCACACGCTAAACCCAGTGGCAACAAAAAAGATGTCATTTGGTCAAAATTTAGCACCCCCCTCAGTCACACAAAAGTCGCACGCAATTTTTAAAAAAAATGGGTGGTGTGCCTCTGGCTGCGACGCGCTCTCCAGTTGGGAGCAACCCGAATTTCAAAGACGCCTCTGTGACTATAAAGTACCCAATACCAAATAACAAAAAACACACACACGCAAGCACGCATGGACACACACACACATCTCCCCTTTTCTGTTCTCTTATCAATATGTATTTGCTTTGTTTTGTTTTTTGAGTTTTTTTATATTTCATTGTTTCCTCTGTGCACACTTTTTCCCCCAATTATTGTGTCCCTGTCCCTTTAATTGGTAGCCAAGTATTTGGTTTCTTCACAAAAAAACATTTCATTGTGGGGTTTTCTTGGCATCTTGTCAAAAAATATGTATTTATTAATTGTAACAAAAAATATCTTTTACCTTGGTTTTGTTTTTTCAAATTCTTCTTTCTTCTCCACTTAGGGCCAAGAAGTTTACATTAGAGAAATAAAAATGTATGATAAAAATAATCATTATTTGGGTGCTTCTTCCTTTTCTTCATTTGTTAAAGACCCAGTGACGCACCACGATTAAGTCCCTTGTTTTTTTCTGGGTTGCTGTGACACACATACAAATTTCCCCATATTCAAATTGAGGCTGCTCTTTAAACTGATGTGTCGGTTTGAATTTGGGGACATTTATATGGGATTCAGACTTGGTCAAAAGAAGATTTCTTTCCAGTTATAAGAGGGAAGACATGTCGAAACCCGCGATTTTGACACGTGATCTGGTGGATCTTTTTAAGGTACATACACACACACACACACACACACACACACACACACACACACACACACATACACACACACACACACACATACATACACACACACACACACACACATTTTCCCCCTCATTTTAATTCATTGATGGGTCATTGTTTTTGTTTGGGTGGGGTTTTTTTAAGTCTAGTATCACCATTGTAAATTAAATCAATCAATCAAAATCTTCATTTCTTAACAACACACACTCTCTCACTCTCTCTCTCTCTCTCTCTCTCTCTCTCTCTCTCTCTCTCTCTCTCTCTCTCTCAACACACACACACACATTCTAATTCAACAGTTGCTTTGTTTGTTACAAATAAAATAAAAAAGTTTCTCCCTTTATTCAATGTTTCTTCATGCACATTGTCATGGCATACATACACACACATGTGCATATGTGCATGTGCGCACACACACATATACACTTACACGCAAACACACGCACGCACACGCACACCAGGGACGGATTATGGGTGAATTCCTAGTTGCATGAAGCACACACACCCCTCGGCTTCCTATTTTTTTTACCTCCCCTCTGCCCCTTTTCCTCTCTCTCTCCCTCACACACACACACGTTTTCGCACTCATGTTGTATTGTTAATCCAAAACCATGTATCATAACCATAAATGATTAAAACGTTTGGCGGAACACACACACACCCATCAACAGCATAATCCACCCCTGCATGCACACACACAAAACAAAAAAAACACATACAGTTCCACTTACAAATGATCCTAGACTCAATCACATTCTTTCCAGAGGCACTGGAAAGACCCACATATCCATTCTGAAAAAAAAAGGAAAGAAACAAAATTCGGTTAAGCTGTACTGTAGTTTACACACCCTTCTCATGTGGACCACTCTCCATCTTAGCTCACTCCGGCTCATGGCTTGCACAACAGTTTAGGACGAATGAGCCTGATCCGGCTCATGGCTTGCACAACAGTTTAGGACGAATGAGCCGGATCCGGCTCATGGCTTGGACAACAGTTTAGGACGATTGAGCCGGAGCCGGCTCATGGCTTGCACAACAGCTTAGGACGAAAGAGCCTGATCCGGCTCATGGCTTGGACAACAGTTTAGGATGAAAGAGCCGGCTCCGGCGAGTTTTCAAGGTTTTGATTACTGGTGTGTAACCAGCTTTCAAGCGCCAACTCATAACCTACTTTCAGTTTGCTTTGACCTTGCCTCTCTTGATTCAACCAATCATTGTAGACTTTACTCTCAGGTTTGGCTGTAGAGTGTGTGTGTGTGTGTGTGTGTCAAAGATCAGAATGTGAAATGTTCCTTCTTTCTATGTGTTACCTGTTTTCATCAATAGGAGACAAACGACGAAGGTATAAAATCTGATATTTTACGATCATTCAGTGCACGGTGTTGCTAATGTTTTCTGAAAATATCGATACCCAACTCTTCATAACTTATTTTTTGTGAATATTTTCCTAACCTAATCAAGCGTCCAGTCCCCGCAGAACAAGGGGAAGTAAATCAGTCAGTCCCGAGTGAGTTAAGGCTCTTTCAGTTTCAGTTTCATGACAATAACCCTAGGCTGATCCTAACTCTATCCCTTTCCAGAGAACGGCAGAAGATTGCTTCTCAGTTAAATTTTTCAATGCGAAAATTTGATGGGGGGGTCTAAACTACAACTTTGCAGAAATGTTATCTTAAAAATGAAACTAGCAAAACACCACACAAACAAATACACAACTGAACACGTGCAAAGTGAAGTTATTTTATTAACTCATTCAAGTCGTTCTGGCCATATATGTCCGGAATTAATAGGTAGCTGTCAATTTGATGCACTTACTTCAAGGGAAGTAAATCTGTGTGTGCACCATACCTTGGTCACTTCTAAACTTGCTTCGCTCCCTTAGACCACAATTTTGCCTCTGACTTTGCTTTTGTGGTGGTTTGTTGTGGAGGAACCAATTGGTGTAGAGTTTTTCTATATAAAGTCTATATATATAAAAAAAAAAGTCTGATCTACCACTTCCCTATGTCCAAACCTGCAGTAAAAACATGTAATCTTCTTTCATTTCTCCTTTTGTTTATGTATGTTTTGTTTGTGTGTATGGCTGGAGTGATTTGTGAGTTTTTTTAATAATTCAAAATCGTTGCAATGCGAATGAGTTAACGAGACAAAACAGATCTGATCATGTCATATTTCAACAGATATGTCTTTTTTTAAACAACACAGAAAACACAGCAATACTTCCACTCTTCACAGTCAAGCAGTCTCCCAAAACTTTTTTTTTTTAAATAACTAGTTTCCCAAATGTTCTGTAATTTAACACCAACACATATACGGAACTAGACTGGCACAAAGAAAGAATTAAGATGGGATGAAACAAATATATTCAATTAATTATTAATGAATTGATAATTTATTAGTTTTAAGTTTAATTGATTGATTCATTCATTCATTCATACAGACCTGCCAACCCCCCCACAGACCAATGAGGAATTTTTGAAGCAGAAATGAGGAATTTGAGGAAGCAAAGAGGAATTTTAACGCAGGACCTTACCTTTTGCAAACGAACACCATTCAAAGCACTGCATTCTCCTTCTTGTAAACAAACAAACACTTGTAGTTGTAGCACACTACAGTACACTTATAGCACATTTACTGGTGATTTCAGAGAATAGTACACCCCAAAATACTCATTTCACAACAAAACTACCTATTTCAGCCCTCCACACTACTAAAAAATTGTGTATGGGATAAGCGAGTCAGCAGTCCAATCAAATACTTGAAACGTCGATGAACACTCCTGTAAATTTGAAGCACTTGACGTGCTTTTGAGATTCTACGTGCCGTTTGACATCTCCAATGCCTCCATGCGAAATAGTGAAGTCCGAAAAGCACACAGTACATCGTGTGTAATGTACTCCTTTGCTGGAGCTCCGTATGGTCGGATATTTTTCCGTGTACGTCTTTCAAAATTTCTGTTCAGTTCTTTTGTTTTTCATCACCCATCTGCTTTTCGCTTCGACATCTTGCTTGGCTTGTTCGCGCACAGAGTAAGAACGGAAGTATGTTTGACCGGAAATGCATCGTATGGAAATAAGCAGAAGGGCGGAAGAATTCTCGTTAAGGCGGAAGAAATTCCGCATTTTGCGGAAGGGTTGGCAGGTCTGTTCATAGATAAAAAAAATTCAAGATTTTAAAAAGTCTTATTCATTCTGTGACCCTAAAACATGAACACATTCATAGTTGCTCGTTAATCAATTTACTGTGGAAAAATGTTACCTTGGGAGGAAATTTGAACGGGGTGTCCCCAAAGTTGAAGCACATCTCAGCATTCTGAAACCAACGTGAAAAATATCAAAAATAAAATATAAAGAAGAATACCTTTTTCGTTTGTAAAAAGAAGAAAAAATATGACATAGAAATCAACATGAAAAGTGCCATGCAAGAAATAAATATCAAAATAAATTTGCAATTTTGTACAAAATAAACCCTTTCGCCACCATGTCGCATTTCTGCACAATGATTTGACGAGTATGTCATAAAAAGGCAAGAAATTAGGATCTGCTATGCAATTACCTCATGCCGTTAATTTGGGGAAAGAAGGAAAGGCCTTATTTGATGCATGTCGTAGGGGGATTCACAGTATTGCAGGTAAGGAAAGGCCTTATTTGATGCATGTCGTAGGGGGATTCACAGTATTGCAGGTAAGGAAAGGCCTTATTTGATGCATGTCGTAGGGGGATTCACAGTATTGCAGGTAAGGAAAGGCCTTATTTGATGCATGTCATAGGGGGATTCACAGTATTGCAGATAAGGAAAGGCCTTATTTGATGCATGTCGTAGGGGGATTCACAGTATTGGAGATAAGGAAAGGCCTTATTTGATGCATGTCATAGGGGGATTCACAGTATTGCAGTATTTGATGCATGTCATAGGGGGATTCACAGTATTGCAGGTAAGGAAAGGCCTTATTTGATGCATGTCATAGGGGGATTCACAGTATTGGAGATAAGGAAAGGCCTTATTTGATGCATGTCATAGGGGGATTCACAGTATTGCAGGTAAGGAAAGGCCTTATTTGATGCATGCCATAGGGGGATTCACAGTATTGCAGGTAAGGAAAGGCCTTATTTGATGCATGTCATAGGGGGATTCACAGTATTGGAGATAAGGAAAGGCCTTATTTGATGCATGTCATAGGGGGATTCACAGTATTGCAGGTAAGGAAAGGCCTTATTTGATGCATGTCATAGGGGGATTCACAGTATTGGAGATAAGGAAAGGCCTTATTTGATGCATGCCATAGGGGGATTCACAGTATTGGAGATAAGGAAAGGCCTTATTTGATGCATGTCGTAGGGGGATTCACAGTATTGGAGATAAGGAAAGGCCTTATTTGATGCATGCCATAGGGGGATTCACAGTATTGCAGGTAAGGAAAGGCCTTATTTGATGCATGTCGTAGGGGGATTCACAGTATTGCAGACTCCACCTTTTGTTTATCCGAGTAAGTTTGACAGACACTTGTGGCTGAAAAATGACCAACAATATATACCGTATTTTTCTAACTTTAAGGCGATACTTTTTCCCCACAGTGAGACCCCTGCACCTTATGAAATGACTAATATTAGAAGTAATAATAATAGTAAGAAAATATGATAACAAAATCTGAATTTTGTGTAAAATTTGGGGTGTACGCCTTATAGCCCGAAAAATACGGTTATATAAATTTGTGATGTATCAACAATACCATGCTAGGCTTAAAAGAAAAAGAAAATGAGTACCTGAAGCATCTATTGTGCACACAAAAAAAATGGACAGGTACTGTTAAGGAAATCAAATGAAAAGCTTAGCATAAGAAAGAGGAAACAATACAAATAAGAAAAAATAATTGTTTGTCCGTCCCAAGGGATGATGACCATGCTTCAACAGTTCGTCCTTGTGGAAATCTAGGATGCTGGATGAGTTCGCATATGGCTAGTGAGGCCAATGCGAGCCAGGAAGGATCTCTGACAGTGAGGACAGGAGAAAGAGTTGGGGGAACAGATGGGGTTGCAAAGCTGTGACTGCTTAGGCGGATCTTGCGTGCCTCACGCTTTGCCTGTAATGTCTCGATACAGTGTGCCGCGAAGTTGGTGGCTCCCTTTGTTACTGTACCACACCATGCTGGTCTGTTCTGTGCCAGAGTTTCCCATGAGGAGACATTGATGTTGAAGTTGCTTAGGGACACTTTGAAGGTGTCCCTAAATCTCAACTTTGGTCTACCAAGACTCCGTGCACCAGTCTTCAGCTCTCCATAGAAGACACGTTTTGGTAGTCGATTGTCAGACATTCTGACGACATGCCCAGCGTAGTTGTGACTGGTGGAGTAGTGTGAAGATACAGCTAAGAAAAGAATATATAGACTGCACAGTGGAGCCCATTGTGTAACTAACCAACCTTAAGCACAACTGCAGCGTAGAACTGCTGGGTCTTGAGGTTGGGAGGAATGTCGTAGGCCTTCCCAAGGTCAATGCCTGCCGCAGACAACGCCATAGTTAGCATCATCATATATAATCTTCTTAGAAAATGAAAAGTTGTTCAGACATGTGTCTAGCACTCTCAACCTGTTACACATATGATATGCACTCACTTATGCATGTATGCACATACCCACCCACCACCACCCACACACCCACCCCACACACACACTGGTAATGTGGTATGTCCTTAGAAGTGAAAATATTCCCTCATTGCAAATATAATCTAAGCATCAATAAGTCAGAATCAACGCCAAATAACAGTGACTGACACAACCATTTTTTTTAACACATTTTCTACCTACCCATGGCAATTTACACACACAAAAAAGTCTGAAATTATACAATGTTCATTCAAAACACAATGCATTTCAGTTCATACATGAACAGTCCAAAGGACATCCACAATTCTTTCCATACCAACAAAGGTCCAGAGTCGCTTCCCTTCAACTGTTTACTGTTGCAAAATATGTTTACATTAAAAACCACACACGCTTACACACATGCATCCGTCTAATATCATGTGTAGTGGACAGACGTTAAATGAAAGATACACACATATACACACACACAGACACACACACGTGCACAACTTCTTCTGAAGCATGATTTGTTGTCCATTTTTCCTTAGTTTTGTTTCCATTTTTAATGCATGCAAATGTGTTTCCTTGCTTGTATTGTGCTTGTACAAGACCACACTGTCATTTCACCTAACGTGATAATAAAGTATTTTTGACTTTTGACTTTGACACACACACACACACACACACACACACACACACACACACACACACACACACACACACACACGCACACACACACACAGAGACACTACTCACCATTCTTGGACCAGTGAATTTCTCCCTGATCTAGGTCCAAAAAGCATCCGATGGTGTCGTTCATACCATATGGCTGTAAAGAACAGACAAATAAATAAACAAAACAGGAGTGAGTTGTGGTCGGAGCGAATTGTGGTCGGAGTGAATTTGCTACAAAATAATGGAATGATTGTGAACCTTTTATTTCTGCCTATAAATTGCTGGTATGTGATGTGCTAGTGCAGTCGATTGATCATGAAGCCTGATGAAGTATTGTAATGAATATGAAAGCTTCCAATGAACGGTGTTGTGTTTTGTGTGTGTGTGTGTGTGTGTGTGTGCATGTGCGTGCGTGTGTGTGTGTGTTGTGTGTGCGAGCAAGCATGTGCGCGTGTGTGCATGCATGTATGCGTGCTCACCTCTCCATAGCTGTCAAACTGCTTCCCCGAGGACTTTTTCCCCGTGCCCCCGAAGCCGAAGCCGAACTTGTCGGTTCCGAGGTCCAACCTGGACTGAGCCATGGAAAAGCCAACTCTACACAGACCCTCGTCTGTCACCGTGCCTTCGTAGTACCACTTGCCTGAAGAGAGAAAGAAAATCATCATCATCGTCGTCCTCATCTAATCATCACCATAAACATCATCACCACCGTCATCATCATCATCATCATCAATTCTCATTATTATCCATCATCTTTATCATGATTAAAAAACAAAATTTGGTCTGCATAACCCTCTCCTTTACCTGAATATATTCTTTTCTCCCCTCCCTTCATACACACATAACCCATTGTGTTCATTTACTCACCTCCCCCTACCACAGCCTTGTTGGATCTCGTGCCGTGCCAAGCCTGAGCGTCCCGCGCCTGACACAGTATCCCCTCAGGGTCAATGGCTGTCAAACAAACAACAGACAGGTATCATAGTCCCTTGCCTGACACAGTGTCCCTTCAGGGTCAATGGCTGTCAAACAAACAACAGACAGGTATAACAGTCCCGTTCCTGACAGTGTCCCTCAGGGTCAATGGCTGTCAAACGAAGAACAGACAGGCATCATAGTCCCTAGCCTGACACAGTGTCCCTTCAGGGTCAATGGCTGTCAAACAAAGAACAGACAGGTATAACAGTCCCGTTCCTGACACAGTGTCCCTTCAGGGTCAATGGCTGTCAAACGAAGAACAGACAGGTATAACAGTCCCGTTCCTGACACAGTGTCCCTTCAGGGTCAATGGCTGTCAAACGAAGAACAGACAAGTATAACAGTCCCGTTCCTGACACAGTGTCCCTTCAGGGTCAATGGCTGTCAAACAAAGAACAGAGAACAGTCCCGTTCCTGACACAGTGTCCCTCAGGGTCAATGGCTGTCAAACGAAGAACAGACAGTATAACAGTCCCGTTCCTGACACAGTGTCCCTTCAGGGTCAATGGCTGTCAAACGAAGAACAGACAAGTATAACAGTCCCGTTCCTGACAGTGTCCCTTCAGGGTCAATGGCTGTCAAACGAAGGACAGGTATCACAGGAACATTGATGCAAAAAAGTATAGTCTCAGTAACTCGCAAGCATGCGCATAGCATTGACGCATGCACAAACACACACGCTGATACGCATGCACATATATTGTACATTCGCGTACAGATATCATGTACATTCGCGCTTGTGCAGTGACACACGCACATACACACACATAGAGTATAGATATATATATGCATGTATGCACACACACAAACACACACACACATGCATGCACACACACAACACACGTATGAATACACACACAGTGACACACATACACAGCATGCACACACACAACACACAACACACACACACATCAAAATACAGCAACATCCACACTCACAAAATTCCCAAACAGTACACACCAGACTTGTTTAACCCTATTTTGCAAAAGAGTAATTTCTTAAACAAAAAAAACGTAATTTTGAGGGGAAAAAAAATGTAATCCAACGCCTGACCAATTGAGCAGTAGACATAGAACACATGCTCGTCACCTAGTACTGAACGACGTATTCCTGGAATTTTCAGGTCACTTTCCCGGAATTTCTGTGCCACTTAAGTGACTTTTGATGTCTTTTCTTTTGATTTTTTCGACCAGAAGATACAGAAGCTTCGGAATGCACTCGCTTGGAAGCCATTTTGAAACAGAAAAGGAAATGGCGCGAAATGACTTTTCACCGCATCGTTTCAAAAGCTTCGCTTACCGACGCAACTGTAGTGGGGTTTTTTTATATTTAGGATTTTGTTTTCCCGTATTTTTTGTTCGTAGCCATAATTACCGTAATTTGACTTTTTCCTCGTAAAAATTACGGCAAAATCGGGATGGTAAACAGGTCTGTACTCACTCACCCATAGCATCTCCGCGGTCGTGAGCGTTCATCTTCCACTTGTGACTCCCTGTGAAAATAAAAATGAACATACCATAATGAAATTGAACAAAGGGTGAATACTCTCTTTCTAATTAACTCCCCTCCACCAAAGTTGATTGCGATACCAACCATCTAGCAGTGCGTGGGTCAGAACCAAAGTGAGACAAACAAAGCATCATTCTCAAAATAGAATGAGCCAAGTTCGCCTTTATGACCCTCCACCCACACAGTACACATCAACAATGGTGATGAGTATGATGCTTTGTTTGTCTCACTTTGGTTCTGACCCACGTATCGTAATCAACTTTGGTGGAGGGGAGTTAATTAGAAAGAGAGTATTCACCCTTTGTTAAATGTCGTTATTTCCTCTCTTGGCCTCACTGTTTCATTCATTGATTGAACATACCATATTTTACGGATTACAAGGTGCCTCTGATTATAAGGCCAAACATATTAACTGCAATAATGAAACTTAAAGATAAATTTTAAAAATTTACACAAAATTCAGGTTTTCTTATTATAGTTTCTTACTATATTATCACTAATATCAGTCACATTATAAGGCGCAGGGTCTCACTCTCAGCCTAGGAAAAAAGTATCGCCTTATACTTATAGTCCGTAAAATATGGTACATAAAATACACTAAACATATGGCTAATGTTAAGATCAGCTCCCTCCCCTGTTCCAGGGTGAAGTTGGCCAATCAGCTCCCTCCAATGAGCGACTTAGCTGGCTCTTTTGCCCACCAGGTGGCATAACGCTCGTGTGGGGCTAATCCTCTCTATATTCTTAGTTGGGGATAAAGAAAGAGAGAGAGAGAGAGAGGGAGGAGTCCCCCCCACCTCTCTCTCTCTCTCACTACGCCCAACTAAGAAAATCACGTGATAAGCCCCTAGTGGATTGACTGCCCCCTGGTGGTC
>CM065699.1:7817920-7852920 GCA_017654935.2 Phymorhynchus buccinoides | reverse complement strand
CAGAAGTGTGTAGAAGTAGTAGTCACCTGCGGATTGGGCAGACTTGCGTGCTCCTTTTCCCTCTCGTTGGTCCAACAGGGTTTCATGCACAATTTGCAGAATGGGCAAACAGAAAGCCTGGTCAAACAACACAAACATCACATTAACCCTCTTACACTCAAACCGGCCAAATCCGACCGGCCAGAAGTTGCCTCCAAGTATTCAAAGCAGCCAAAACCGGCCGGAGCTTTGCCCTCACTCTGAGGACCCCTCTGATGACATTTCCATCAAGCACAAAGTTCTGGCTGGCTACACACACAATGAAGGAGCTTCTTTCTCACTTAATAATAATAATAATAATGGGAATTTATATAGCGCTCTTTCTCCCATGAGCTCAGTGCGCTTTACATTGATAACAAGAACATTAAAGGCAAACAAATAATGAATCATTAGAAAGTAAAATAAACACGATGATTGCATGCAACGTTCTCTTTCTTTCACAAACACACACACACACACACACACACACAAACACACACACGCATGCATGCATGCACGCAGGCACACACATATATATACATATATACACACATGAACGCACACACACACACACACATGAATGCACGCACGCACACATACACACACATACACGGACACACACACACACACAATTATACAAGAGTAAAATAGTTACAATATGAACATTCTAAGAAGAAACATAGACCACATTCACATTCTCAATCAAGTTTAGATACAATACTGCAAATAAAATTATACTGCCATCGACATACCAGTTACATGACTAGTTATAATAGACACATTTTGCAAGAACAAAGATACCCTTCTACCTCATTTATTACAAGCGTTTAAGGTTTACAAGACGTAGACATTCTACACACAACTTACGAAATATAAAAATTGTAAAACAAAATTTCACAAGATTTCTTCAATGAAACCCCCCACCTCACACACAAACACTAATCAATCATAATATGTCTGAAACAAGTGAGTTTTAAGGGCAGAGCGAAAAGCGGAGATAGAGTCAGATGAACGGATATGTTGTGGGAGGGAATTCCATAAGTGAGGTGCTAAATAGTAGAAGGATCGTTCACCAAAAGATTTTGTGTGGACCCGAGGAACCTTGAGTATGACAGCGACACATTCGAACGATACAAATGAAAATATCAGTTTAAAAAATTAGATATATCCACAAAATCAGAGATTTTTGGCAGTAACAATGGCAATTAAAAAAATATTTTAAAAATCACAATCCTGCAGAAATCCCCTTCTTCTGTGCTCCCAGGCCATAAGGTCATAATGGGTAAGGTACGCACGTATGTGTCCAGTTTTCAGTTTTCACTGGTCTCCCCGCTGCATACAGCTCTGACACATTCCAATTTCAGAGGAGTTCAAAGGAGAAAATTATTTGGAAATGTTTTTCTTTCTTTTTTTAAAGCAAGAGAACGGGTCAATAAGTCAGACAGATAGTAGATGACAGAAAGCAAAGAGAAAAGGCAGAGTTAAGGAGAGTGACAGATTAGAGAAAGTTACAAGCACGGAACTTCCCAGAAGGTGGGGAAACTATTTGTACAAAAGACCCCCCCCCCCCCCCCCCCCCCCCTGTATCCCCATGGGGAGAGACTCGTGGAGGGGGCGGGGTCATCCAGCTCCCTGTATGGAGGCACGAGGCATCCACCCACTGCCCCTGCAGAAATCATGTAATCATGGGTGCAACTGGAGAAAATCGAAAAACAGGCAAGGCAGGGGTCCAGGGACCGCCCAGGGCCCTGGCAGGGTACAGGGCTGGGGGGTCAGGGGGCGACGCCCCCCTGAAGCTGAAGAAAAAGCAAAATCATACTCAATTTGAAGCTTATTCCAGGTTTGTAAAGTGATAATTCAACACTTCTTTCCCCTTGAACTTTGAATCAATTTTTGGGGGGTGGCTAAAATTTTGAAAAACAGGTGCCGCCTCGTATTCGAGGCAAGGTTGCATCCAAGGTGTGATCTACACAATGACAAACCAAACCACAACACTCACCCCAGTTTTTCCTGACCCTGTCTCTGCAGCCTGTAATTAACACCACAAAAAAAAAAATTAATAATAATAATATGATCTTCAAATGTTATCAACACTTCAAAACATAGCAGAGCATATCGATGTACACATACAGTCCAATCATTGTAAACGCACAAACCTAAAAAAGAAAAAAAAAATTATGAATTAAAATCATATTTTATATGACCTTGTGTTTCAACACACACACATATAAACACACACTCACTCACTCTCTCTCTCTCTCTCTCTCTCTCTCTCTCTCTCTCTCTCTCTCTCTCTCTAATTTTATGCCTTGCCATGTTTGTATTCTATGTTCGTATATGTACAAAGGTGCTACCTTTATGTTCAAATCTGTATGTGTAATATCATGCCTTGCCATGTTTGTATTCTATGTTCGTGTATGTACCAAGGACAGATTGGAAGACTAGGTGTTGCCTAAAATCTTTATCCTTGCAAAATAAAGTTCAAGTTTTCAAGTTTCAAGTTTCAAGTTTCTCTCTCTCTCTCTCTCTCTCTCTCTCTCTCTCTCTCTCTCTCTCTCTGAGAAAACCTGCTTTTTCATTGAAGTTCTGGGTGACAACACCAAAACATGTTGGCAAAAAATATGCTAAAGCAATCATGAAATGCATGATATGTACAGTAGTCCTACTCTCAGTAAAGCCCTATCAACAACAGAAAACAAACATGCACGTCAAAATCACCGACTTACCATCAAAACATCTCCTCCCCCAAGAATCATGGGAATGGCTTCCGCCTGAACATCAGTTGGCAAGCTGAAATTATTATTATTAGTCGACCATTAGTTTTAAACAAATAACAAGACTGAAATAAATACGCTCCCTCCCTCCCTATTAGTATTACTTCTCAAGTTAGCATTGTATAAAATAATTTGTTACCTAGATATAATATCTATATACAGTGGAATCCGTTTAATTGGCCATCGGATAATCGTCCAAAGCCGCTTAATCGGCCAATTTCCTCTGGAACGGAATTTTTTCTTCTTAAGCATGTGTTATTTTGTTCATTTTTACGGCCAAAGCTGAAATCTTCAATTTCGCTTTATTGGCCACTTTTTCTCTCTAATTTTTCCTCTTTACCCCTTTTTGAGAGGGAGAACAACAGAGGCAGACAAACTGACAACACGCTTTTGACGTTTACATGGTTGAGTGTGAAGTTGGAAGGTGAGCTGTTGTCAATTGAAAGACCCTGCATGGCGTTAAAATCACTCAAGAAAACAAAATCATTGTCTTTTACTCGTGCTGCTGTCAAGTTGTAGGATTAATAAACACACACACACACACACACACACACACACACACACACACACAATCACAAAAAGGGAAAGAATTTGAATTTGAACTGCAACATTTAACTTTGACGTCATTGCTTTTGACTTGCATAATTGCGTCATACAGTCTCTCCATGTTCGTTTTATCGGCCGATTCGTTTTATCGGCCATATTTTTCCTGGTCCCAAAAGTGGCCGATTAAGCGGATTCCACTGTATATATATACATATATAAGATCTATTCTGCATTGTTATGCTTCAGTACTAAAGTGAATGGTAGTTCTTTTACTGAGTAGCCAGAATCGGTGCGTCTAAACACAGAATGGTGCCGTATAATGCCAAATGGTGCCGTATAATGCCAAATGGTGCCATATAATGCCGAATGGTGAATGCCAAATGGTCAAGACACCAAATGGTAGGGCCGAATGGTGAAAGCATTACAGTACACAGATTACCAAGATAATTTCATGTCAAGACACCAAATGGTAGGGCCGAATGGTGAAAGCATTACAGTACACAGATTACCAAGATAATTTCATGTCAAGATACCAAATGGTAGGGCCGAATGGTGAAAGCATTACAGTACACAGATTACCAAGATAATTTCATTTAAAAAGGCACTGATTACATCATAGCACACTTCCGGTTGTTTCCATGTCTTGATCAGTTGATGGTTATCGGTCAACTCGCAAGTTAACTTGCAGCCTTGTTCACCATTCGGCCCAACCATTCGATGGTTAACTCTTAGATGATCAGTAACTCTATACAGGTATTTGTTAGGAAAATTTCAATAGCATCCATTGTTTGTGCTTGTTTAATAGAAAGCTTAGCTTAATAAAAAATTAAAAAATATATATATTATTTAGAGTTTCGTCAGTTTCCAGGGACACAAGACAGAAAAGTGGATTCCAGGGACAGGGTGCCCTTTTTATTATTTTTACTTTCAGGGACAAATTTTCAGGGACGGTAGGCAGCCCTGAAGGCTGCATTAGTGCAATTTCCTGTATTAAAACACACCTGAGCGAATGGGTACAAAAAATGCATGGGTTTTTGGGGGTGGGTTTTTTTGGGGGGCTGTCCCATCTTCTGGGCCATACAGTGGCGTTGCTCCCACGCCGCTCATTCCGAATCCCAACTCGCAGCCACACCTCCAGGTCGCAGAATCCGAGACCAGCAGTCCAAGGGGAGCGAAAAATGCATTTATGTTTCTGTGAGTTTTACTTTACATATTTAATAGTAGAAATGTTTCTAAGAGTAGACTAAAGAGTGTGGCTGATGTGTGTGTGTGTGTCCATGTATGTGCTTGTGTACCTGTGTGTGTGTGTGTGTTTGTGTGTTACTTTGTGTATGTGTCTGTCTGTATGTATTTATGTATGTGCGTGTGTGTGTGTATGTGTATGTGTGTGTGTGTGTGTGTGTATGTGTGTGCTTCTGGTCTTTTCTTACCTCCAGTCCATTTCCTCCACAGCCTGGGCTATCTCAGGCATGACACCCATTTCTGAAACCATAATAAAAATAACTTTATTATTTATTACTATTTTCCTGCATTAATGATTAATCAATTTATCAATGACACATTCTTTCAGTTAAATTCTTTAAATAAATTCATACTTTTCTCAACAAAGTCAAAGATGACTTTTTTATTAATTTCATTGGAAAGTCGGTTTTGGTGGGTATATTGTTCTATACGGTTACAGGTCGTTTCGTACCCTGGAGTTTTCGTACCCTGGACGTTACGTACCAAATTTTAGTCATTTTTTAAAGACAGGAGAGATGATTTTGACAAAAAAACAGATGCTTGTGGCAAAAGAAAAGACCATCTAACCCTAACCCTATCCCTACCCCTATCCCAACGAAAAATAGGTACGAAACGTCCAGGATACGAAACGACCAGTTCCCGTTCTATACTCTTTATCTGTATCGTTACAAATTCGGGACTTTCAATTTCATGGAGTTGCACTGCCTCCAGGATCGTTCCCACCATCTTTATAGATCTACTAATGTATGCGTCTGTTTATTCTAGATGCACCAAATTTTAGTGTACTTGTAGAAAAATAATTGGACCCAGACCGGAGGACGTTAAACGGATTTTCATTCATGGGTACGTTGTTGTTTTGTTTTATTTGTTTGTTTGTTTTACGCCCTTTGTTTCAACCCAACATTGATTGAGCAGCAACAATCTTGAGACTTCCATTTTTGCGAGACTTTTCTACTGTACTGGGCTTTTTCCCCTCATGATATTATTATTTTTCAAATCTGGAACAGATATTCAGGCTTAGATCCTTCATGCTAACAGAATTCAACGACAGTATCAACAGGAAATTCCTGTAGAAGTCTACTTTGCTTACCTTCGAACGCAGTCATGTTGGCGAGCAACGAGAAAGCGGTTTCTGTTCACTGGCTATCGAAAGTGCGCTATTGCACCTGCATCCACGATGGTGAATGAAGCAAGAGAGAGTGTAGTGTCTTTACATGGTTCTCTTCTCAATCGGTGTAAACTGGATGAGAATAAAACATCGTACTATCATAACATATCATGGGCTTTTCAGCCTTTTGCCCTCTAGATTGGTTCTTTTTGTTATTTACGTTGTATCGGCATTACCGATCGACTACTTAGGCAGTCGTGCTTTATTTGTCTAATTTGTTTAAATTTAGGCCTACTGAATACACAATATTCTGAAAATATCGATCCAATGAATTCTTGAATGCATTTAGTGACGATGCATTTACTGTTTCGTTTGGAAGGTTATTCCATGCGTTAGTAATACGGTTAGTGAAAAAGGTTTGTGCAAGTTTAGTGTTAGTAGGTTATTTTGAATAGTTTAAAAGTATGACCGCGGGTTCTTTCATCTTCACACAGAGTTAGTAGCCTAATTGTTTTGTGGTAGTATTGTCATAAATCCCATGGATAATTTTGTATACTTCACCCCTAAGTCTCCTGTATTCTAGGCTTGGTAGTTTTAAGTAAGTCAGTCTTTCCTGATAACTCATATTGTTTGTGCCCTGAATTTTCTTTGTGAACCTTCTCTGCACCCCTTCAACTAGATCAATATTCTTTCTTAGGTGTGGGCACCACACTGGGTTTCCATACTCTAGAACAGGTCTTACTATAGAGATTTGAGTAGAGGGACCATAATATCTAGACTTGTTGGTGATTGTTCTGACTAGTAATCCTGAAATCCGGTTTGCTTTTAGAACAGTATTATCATTATGTGAGGCTCAAAAGACAGGCCTGCATGGGTCTACAAATACCCCTAGATCCTTTTCAACTGATGTAGCTTCCAGCGTTCTTCTGTCTTTACCTTCGATCCTTTATGTAGTATTCATGCATGGGATTTTGTTTACCTAGGTGCATAACTTAATTTCTTGCTGTTGAATTTCATTAGCCAAGTTTTGTTTAGGAATTATGCGTGGAGTTTCAGCTGAGAATCGGTTCAAAAACCGGTTTTATATGCGGAGTTCCTTAGCAAAGGCCCTTTACACTGAGCATTGCTCAAGAAAGGTATAATTAAATGAACTGGCATTCCAGGTTAGTTTACCTTGACCGGTAATTTAGCCTACGCTGGGGGCTACAGGCTAAAGTACCGTGACCGGCAAAATAGCCTGCGGGCTAAAATACCGTGACTGGCAACAAGTCATAATTATGTACAAGAATAGATTAGGAAAATGGAAGGGAAAATCTCACAATGGAAGGAAAATTCGTGCGCGCACACTCTCTCTCTCTCTCTCTCTCTCTCTCTCTCTCTCTCTCTCTCTCTCTCTCTCTCTCTCTCTCTCTCTCTCTCTCTCTCTCGACATTATACAGTAGCCTATACACACATTTGCCATTCACACACACACACACATACTGGCACATGCACGCGCGCCCACACACGCACGTACACACACACCATGACTGTGACACGGACACACACACACACACACACACACACACACACACACACACACACACACACACACACACACACACACACACACACACACACCATTGAGCTCTGACACACACCGCACGTGTGCGTGTGTGAGTGCATGCGTGCGTGTATGTGTGCATGTATGTGAGTGCCTGTGTGTATGTGTGTATGTGAGTGCCTGTGTGTGTGTGTGTGTGTGTGTGTGTGTGTGTGTGTGTGTGTGTGTGTGTGTGTGTGTGTGTGTGTTATCGAAAGAGGGAGACTGAGAGGGACAATACTGGTGAGGAAGGCAAAAGGTGAGGGAAAATGAAAAAAGAGAGAACAAGCAGTGGGTGGCAGGAATACCGTCCATATGGGTCTCTGACCGATTAGACGCTAATCTCATCACCTCCAGTGGGTGGTTTCGCAGTGCCATCTTCTGGGAATGGTTACACCCGCCTGCAAAGACGACTCGACTTGGCTGCACGTCTCCTGTCCGTATGCGACAACATCGACTATCCGGTGTTGCATAAATATTTTAGGCCTACCCAAGAAATAAATACTCTTTTCCTCATTCAAATTGTTTGCTGTTTGGGAAAGATTAGTCCCAAAATACATTCAGGGGCGTCTTGTGGCATGCAGGAAGAAGAAGATTCATCATTAAATATTGAGAAGTCAGGGATATTTTTCTAATATTTATTTTTATTTTTGTTTGCACGGATGATTGTTTATATTGTTTTGAAAAATACGAAGCTAAGTGACATGGCTTTGCATATCGATTTCTCGTCAAAAATCTCAATATTTAAAATAATAGTTGACTTATTTCTCACATGAAAGAAGAATGGTTCTAGTGCGCTTTTGAAGGGTACTTATTTCACGGGACATCGGTACCGGAGCAGGTCCCCCGGTGGTCCTGAAGTCAGCCTTTGAGGAGAGGGCTGCTCACCGGCTCAGGAGCCCCTCAAATGATCCCGTAAACAGGCAGCACACTCCTGTGTTGTTTTTTCCGGAATCAACGACGACGGCTGCCCCCGTCACGACACCTGTCCCGTCATCGTCTACTTCAACCGAGAAGACCAAGTCTTCAAAATACATTTTTTGTCAATAAGAGACTATGCCTAATTAGACGTAAGATCAACCTTCATCCTTCATCCAACAGTCAGTAGACAGTAAAGAGAAGAAGATTCATCATTAAATATTGAGAAGTCAGGGATATTTTTCTAATATTTATTTTTATTTTTGTTTGCACGGATGATTGTTTATATTGTTTTGAAAAATACGAAGCTAAGTGACATGGCTTTGCATATCGATTTCTCGTCAAAAATGTAGATTTACACCCTCCCGCTCTATTAAGCCTACTTAGCTCTTTCCGTTTAGATTGAGCACTTAAATCTCAATATTTTAAATAATAGTTCACTTATTTCTCACATGAAAGAAGAATGGTTCTAGTGCGCTTTTGAAGGGTACTTATTTCACGGGATCAAGGTACTTATTTCTCATGACATCGGTACCGGAGCAGGTCCCCCGGTGGTCCTGAAGTCAGCCTTTGAGGAGAGGGCTGCTCACCGGCTCAGGAGCCCCTCAAATGATCCCGTAAACAGGCAGCACACTCCTGTGTTGTTTTTTCCGGAATCAACGACGACGGCTGCCCCCGTCACGACACCTGTCCCGTCATCGTCTACTTCAACCGAGAAGACCAAGTCTTCAAAATACATTTTTTGTCAATAAGAGACTATGCCTAATTAGACGTAAGATCAACCTTCATCCTTCATCCAACAGCCAGTAGACAGTAAAGAGAAGAACTGAAAGCTAATGCCTTAAAGACACACCGACGCACCACGATTAAGTCCCTTGTTTTTTTTCTAGGTCGCTGTGACCCACATACAGGTGTCCCCAACTTGAAATTGAGGCTGCTCTTTAAAATGATGTTTCGTTTTCAATTTGGGGACATCTCTATAGGGGTCAAACCTGGTCGAAACAAGATTTATTACCAGCTATAAGAGGGAAAACACGTGAAACACGTGATTTTGACACGTGACCTGGTGGGTCTTTAAGTGGCCCAAAATGACCTTCATTAGCAGTTTGTTTAGTACACAGACATGGTAAAATGAACGTTTTTTCCTTATTATTAAAAAAAAAGTAATAAACTTGACTGAGAGTTTTCTAACCAGGGGGGTTCCCTAGTTGCACGGAAACTCTTTATAATCCGCCCCAGCAGCTGGTGTGTGCGTGTGCTTTGTTTATGCGTGCGCTTGTGTGTGTGTGTATGTGTGTGTGCGCGCGCGTGTGTGTGTCTGTACGTCTATAGGCCTAGCCTACTCTCCAGCAGATGACCACTGAGTTTCGACAAATGGAAAGTTACATAAGTTTTAAAGCATTATCCACACACACACACACACACACACACACACACACACACACACACACACACACACACACACACACACACACACACACACACACACACACACACACACACACACACACACACACACACACACACACACACACACACACTCACTCACTCTCTCACACACACACACACACACACACACACACACACACACACACACACACACACACACACACACACACACTCACTCACTCACACACACATACACACACACTCACTCACTCACACACACACACACACACTCACTCACACACACACACACACACACACACACACTCACTCACTCACACACTCACTGAAGCACACTGCATTATTTTGTATGTGCGCGCATTTACTTCCATGTTGTATTTATAACAATGTGCGTTTTTCCTGATATCCATGAAAAGATGAAAAATGGTCACTGCCAAACATTTCAATATAATTAATATAACAGATGCAATCCCCTGACGACCAATTAACAGACTCTCTACTGACTTGAATTGTGTCGCAATGTCATAGACAAGGATTACTGAAAATGTTCATAAAAGTCCATGTTGTCAATATTCTCCTACTCATCATCACTACTCTCGTAATTTGCATTCCACTGTTATTATATTTTGCAATTTACATTTGGCAGCCGGTCTTTGTACAAAATGAATACAAACATTCACGAATAACTTGTGTGGGCTAGTGCTGGTTTTACTGAAATGTTTCTTTAGAGGCCATGAAATTCCTCTTAAAACCCTTCCATCGCCACTGTCGCCTCTTGGCACCACAATGATTTAACACCCACGTCACTGAAAGGCTTCAAATGAGCGTCTGTTATCCAATGACTTTATGCTCTTAATTAATCTTGGGAGGCAAGAACAGGCCCTATTTTATGCATGTTACAGATGAATCCCCAATATTGCAGACGAAATATTTTCTCTACCCAGGTAAGTTTAATGGAAAGTTTTGGCTGAAAAATGGCTGGCGTTGAAAGGGTTACAAGAAAGTTAAGCAGAAGGCAACTGCACAGGAAGAAGACCACAAGTTGAATTTTGTAGAAGAGAATTCAGCAAAAAATGCTGACAACAGCGGTGCACGCACGGAATTTTTCATGTCACGTTACAGCACAGTTTGTCCATAATGGCTACAGTCAGAGAAATAAGGTGAAGGTGGTGTCAATTGACGGTGAACTCCCACGCCATGCCCATTCCTGTTGCGGACTGGTGGACTTGATGTCATCCGAAGCCTGGGTGATGCTGGAGAAGGGAGAGGTCTTCGTCTCTGCAGAGGAGTTCTGATGCAGGGCTTGGAGTAGTTGGCCCTCAGTCTCCTGCAAGACCCATGAAACGCGTGGTGTCTGGGATTCCGTTCTGCTCCTGCGTGCAGCCCTTCGTTGATGTAATTTGAGCCACGCGGCTGAAACCGTGGAAACGAGGATGTGTCGTACCGTTGATAGTTGTTGCGATTGTTCGGTAAAGGGCGGGTCACTCTTTGTGGAGGCGGGGAATGTACCATCCACCAGCTCGGTTTTGAACGACGTTGACACACGTTAAATTTGACTTGCCTCGGCGAGTAAGTACTTACAGGTTGAGGCCTTGGAAGACAGGGTCTGTTGCGGAGCGTTCGAGCTGATCTTGCTTCGTGTTGGTACGCTCGTTCATACCCAATAGCGTTAGTATTCCCATACAGACATCTTTGTGGTCCAAACTGGTAGTGATACTGATGGGGGAAAGCAAAGCCAGACCCCCCTGTACTATACACGATCGGTGCTCTGGCCATGTCTTGACACGCGGAACCAGACTGACCTCCCGCTGCGGTAGTGAATGCCACCAGTCTGCAGCCAGAATCCCTCGTCTGTGACCCACCCTGGAACCAGCCACCTCTTTTACTACGGTTCCAAACCAGAGCTGCAGCTACCAGGAGAGGCAGCATCACGATGGGGATGAGGCAGAGCCAGTAGAACCAGGTGACGGTCACTTTGTCCTTACTAGACCTCCGCAGCCCGATCAGCGCAGTGGCCTTGGCCTTCACACCACCTTCGTCGGTCACACAGACCGTCTCCTCCGGGTTATGACCTACAGACGAAGCGCACACTCCTCTGTAGTGGAGACAGGCGTCCCCTTCGGACAAATACAGCTCGTGGCCTAAAGCGGAGGTGATGTTGAACTCTCGGGCGGGGCGACACTCAAGCTCGTTAGGATGGCGGCAGCACAGCTTGCAGAGGTTCTCCACGTTGTCCTGGCAGAAGCATTCTTCCACCGCGCCGGCGCGCGTGCAGAGCGACTGTCGGCAGCGCCCCTGGAGGCAGGTCCTGACTCCCCCGTGGCACAGCGTGCCGTCAGTCAGGAAGGAGGACACGGGGCACAGGGGGCTCTGTCCGTCACACCGGGCCTGGCTGTAGCAGGCCCCTGGCTCCCGGCACACGTAGCGCTCTGCCTCCATGATGTGTCTGTGGGGGAAAAGACATGGTGTACTGTGGGTTACACGCCAAATGAGACGGTTTGCGATGCGGTGTACTATGCTCGTGGGATTCAAGCCATTTCTAGATTAACCCTTTCGCCGCCAATGTTGTATTTATGCACCACAGTGATTTAACACCCATGTCACTAAAAGGCATCAAATCAGGGCCTGTTATCCAAATACCCTATTTTCTTAATTAATTTTAGGGAGGCAAGGATAGGCCTAATGTTACCCATGTCAGAGGAACTCCCAATATTGCATATATTTTTCTTCTCTACCCAGTTAAGTTTAGAGGCATATTTTTGTTGAAAAATGGCTGGCGGCGAAAGGGTTAAGATTGAAATTAAAGCCCCGTCGACAACTAAGACCATGTCAGGGCTGTCACCATGTTAAAATCTAATCCATTTCAAAACTATTTGTAAGCCTATCTGTCTGACGCTGCCTGCCCGCGTTTTCACTGTCTGTCATGCACGCGTGTGCGCACGCACACGCACACACACACACACACACTCACACAGACGACAGGATGAAAAAAAGCTTGTAGCTTACTCTTTTATCGTCATTAAATATAATTTTGACTTGACTTGACAGACACACTCACACACACACACACACACACACACACACTCTCTCTCTCTCTCTCTCTCTCTCTCTCTCTCTCTCTCTCTCTCTCTCTCTCTCTCTCTCTCTCTCTCTCTCTCTCTCTCCAAATGAACAAACACACTTGTTTGCAGGCAAGACTAAGAATAGGCCTAACTAGCAGGGCTCGTATTCTCTTATTAATTAAAAGACAGTTTTGAAACCATCAAAACAAACCCATAATTCTACTCATTAATGATGTCACATCGACCCAACACTGGTGTCAGGAACCATTCCGTAAAAGAGGTAACGAAGGAGGGGATACAAAATATAGAGATGGGTCTGGACTCTAAAACACCTTCGTTCCTTAATGTGGATTGCACCTCCTATCCCACCATCCCACTTCCCAGGATCTCTCTCTCTCTCTCTCTCTCTCTCTCTCTCTCTCTCTCTCTCTCTCTCTCTCTCTCTCTCTCTCTCTCTCTTAACAAATCTTATGAACTGATTTAGTTGCCAGTTAGGCTTATATTCTTTAGTTCATGGATTATGCTTCCTTGGCATTGGAGCATTGTTTGCTAATGTCAATAAAATTCATTTTTAATTTTCTCTCTCTCTCTCTCTCTCTCTCTCTCTCTCTCTCTCTCTCTCTCTCTCTCTCTCTCTCTCTCTCTCTCAAAAAAAAATCTTATTAACTGATTTAGTCGCCAGTTAGGCTTATATTCTTTAGTTCATGGTTTGTGCTTCCTTGGCATTGGAGCATTGTTTGCTAATGTCAATAAAATTCAATTTTAATTTCAATCTCTCTCTCTCTCTCTCTCTCTCTCTCTCTCTCTCTCTCTCTCTCTCTCTCTCTCTCTCTCTCTCTCTCTCTCAACAAATCTTATGAACTGATTTAGTTGCCAGTTAGGCCTATATTCTTTAGTTCATGGTTTGTGTTTCCTTGGCATTGGAGCATTGTTTGCTAATGTCAATACATTAAATTCATTTTTCAATTTTAATCTCTCTCTCTCTCTCTCTCTCTCTCTCTCTCTCTCTCTCTCTCTCTCTCTCTCTCTCTCTCTCTCTCTCTCTCTTATGTAAATAAAATGCTGTATTTGTTGCCAATTTTTTCCATGTTTATGATTTTATGTTTTTGTTTTTTCCCCTTGTCATGTTTTACTTAAGGGCATGGTGTAAAAAGCTGTCTCAGCTTATCCAATTTCCCTCATTAAAAAAAATGTCTATTCGTATTCGTATTCTCTCTCTCTCTCTCTCTCTCTCCAATCATAGCGTGTAGGTATTGGGGTCTGCAACGAACACCTTTTGCAAGAGTGAATGCCCTTGGTGTGTGTGGGAAGATGTTCAGTACTGACCAAACAGGGGGATAACTCTCGCCAATAACCCTATTTGATGCCACTAAATGGCTGCCTTTCGCAAGAGTGAATGCCCTTGTCAGTACTGACCAGCAAGGGAATCACTCTCACTGTCAAGGGCGTTAATAATAACCCTAGTTGCAGAGGCCTATAGCATAACCATGCCTCACTTGCAGGAGTCGGAGCAGCAGCTGAAGGTCACGGGAGAGCACTCCAGGCCCTGGGACCGACGCACGGTGCAGGGGAGGTCACCGGAGGAGGGCGGCTCGTCCCCTGGCGTGCAACAAGGGTCCACGAAGCCACAGGCCCCACTGAGACCGCAGTCACACTCCTCGCCCTCCTGGACGGCATGGATTCCCCAGAAGACAGATAGAATGAGCTACATTAAGAGAGGGTTCCCTTAAAAGCCAAGAATGTGGCGATACCATAGCCGATGAGGTTTAACCGAGGCGTGGTTACCGCTACATCTATCTATATTGTTAAACACTCAGGACTTTACTGGTGTTGCACTGCCTCCGGGCATTGCAGGCAGTATTGTTCCCACCATCTTTGTATTTAAAAATGCCCCACATGGTCGAAAGACCGCAGAGGGAGTAAAATCCTATTTTGTCGAGGGTTCCTCTTACTTGCGTGGAGGAGAGGGGTGAGGGCGGATGCCAGCGATTGATTTTGACTACAAAGTAATAATATAGATTCTGCATTGGCATGAGGCTGTGTCAGACCAGTTCACATAAGCTAGAACGCCAAGGCTGCATCAAAATGTTGTTATGCTTTGAATGGGTGTGCAGGGATTGTCTTAAGCCATGACAAGCTTCTGGCATAACATCGTCAGTCTAAAATCCCCCGAAGTCGGAATGTGGCTGCCCACATGGCGGGGTAATCAAAAACGGTCACACACGTAATGTTCTCATCCCTAGCTGGTGCATTTGTACCAATGTGTTAAAGTGCTCTGGCTGTTGGGATGATCCCTGGAGTCGTTAAGCCAGGGAACAACAGCAACAGCATAATATAGATAATTAATTCCCGACAAATCTGTATTTTGGAACACCCCCTCCCCCCACCACCCATCGTATAGACCTACTTACGATTCTCAATCTCAGCGTCTGGGTTTTTTCCTCTCAGTGTCATGACAGTAATCTTACGCTGATTATAACCCTATATCTTTGCCGAGAACGGTAGAATCATGTTGCTTCTCAATCAAAATGTTCAATGCGAACATTTCAGAGGGGGAGTCTAAGCTAAATCTAGCCCAATTTATTTGCTATTTTGCTTGCGTGCTTGTTTCATTCATTCTGACTTTCCTTTGATGCCCCTTGAGGAATTGATGACCTATAATTTATGGGATTGATAGATAGAATAGGCAGAAAGATCAAATTCTTGAAATACCGATTCATCCTATTCACGAATCACCCAAACAACAACTCACCTCCACCACGCCATTGCCACAGGTGGGCCCGGTGTACCGCAGCAGGCAGCTGCCTTTGCTCTCGATGACGGGGTAGATCTGACGCAGCGAGCACGGAGAGAACTTGTAGTTGTTGGGCAGGTCCTCCGAGGGCCTGTACTTCTGCATCAGGTAGGAGCCCCGTGAGGAAGAGGATGAGGAGGATGAGGCTTTATTGCACGGCGAACCTGTGTGGTGAAAGATCGTGCAGAAAAGATTTTGCATGATAAACATGGAAAAGCGTTTGATGTCCGCAACCATGAAGATTTTGATTCGCCGTATCAGATACTGCCACGGCCAGGTTCCAACAGAAGCTAAACACCAAACTCCCTTGACCCTTCCACCGGTAAAAAAAATGGCACCACAATGATTCGATACCCGTGTCATCAGAAAGCATCAAATTAGGGTGTCTTATCCAATGTCCTTTATTTTGGGAGGTAGGGATACCCTTGGCTTTATTTTATACATTTATGCATGTCACAGAGCAATCCCGATATTACCCCCCAAAATCGTTTTTCTACCAAGGTTAGTTTAAAGGAAATTTTGGCTGAAGTGAAAGGGTTAAAAGGGAAGAATTACCTAGCGCTCCATTCAGGATACACCGTATAAACCCACTAAAGAATTTTTGCTTGTAGGCAGTGTCTGATTTATGTTTGTAGCATACCCATGTCTTTCTACGTTCTTAGGAACTCAAAAATGTTCTTATTGTACGTTTTTACCTTTCATATGCATTCCCACGTTCAGCGATTTACTGCTACAAAACTTTGACGATGACTTTAAAATTGTGTTCATTTGTAGGCCTAATCGTGATTATGTCTACTTGGACTTTGTCCATGGCAGTTTTGTCCATTGCGTTTTTGCATCTGTTTTCGACGTAGATACGGGTCAGGACAAATACGGCCAAGGTGTCTGTTTCAGCGGGTGCGTAGCGCTATCACTACGTATCGAAAGAACTACCCGTTGTTACCACTACGACCCATAGAGAAAAATTAATGATGACTGTGTCATGTGTCAATATGTCAGTTTGAATTCTGACAGAATAACCCTATTCCTAACCCTTTCCCTAACCTAACCCTATTCCTTACCCAAATTTAACCCTTTCACCGCCAATGTCGCCCATGTTACTAAACAAAAAGCATCAAATCAGGGCCTGTTATCTGAAGACCCTATTTTCTTAATTTTGGGAGATAATGTCACAGAGGAATTCGCAATATTGCAGATATTTTGTTTTATCGCAGGTAAGCTTAATGGTATTTCTTGGCTGGAAAATGGCTGGCGGCGAAAGGGTGAACCCTATTTTAACCCTAACCCTTAGTTGCCGTAGTGACTTAGCCCGGTAGTGTCATCGATACGTAGTGATAGCCGTACTGGTTTATCTTGGCAGTGTTATCGATACGTAGCGATAGCGGGATGTCCCCGTTTCAGCATTGACATTTAGTTGGAAGTGGCGAGGAGAAAAAAAAAGCCAAAATAAAATGTGACCATGTCCGTAGACACAAGGTCATCTCCACATTCCACTAAGTTTAATGCTGGAAGAGAAAGCTAACAACGAGCTTGCTCAGGAGATGCTACGCGTCTGATATTCACCATAAGCCTGGGTGTCACATGATATGCAACAAATTTGTTTTAACCCTTTCACCGCCAAAGTCGCATTTTAGCACCACAGTGATTTAACACCTATGTCACCAAATGGCATCACATTGGGGTCTGTTATCCAAAGACCCTATTGTCATAGTTTTGGGAGGTAAAGGTTGACCTTATTTTATATGTGCCACAGAAGAATCCCCAATACTGCAGATGAATTTTGTTCTCTGCCTAGGTAAATTTAACGGACATTTTTGGCTGAAAGGTGAAAGGGTTAATGTATATTTTTGTTTCATGTTTTAATCAATTCTTATTTCTATTTTTCATGTATTTTTATCTTACACGGTGGAAGACTTATTTTCCATGTGCAATGAACACTACAGAAATGTATGACTAATCACGTAAATCGACTGAATTCAAAGACAACGTGGTTCACTGATCCGCGGGTTTTTTTAATTTTAAAATAGCTGTGTGTTGTGATAGATAGTCTGTGGTTCCCCACAAAGAGATATTTGTGCTGCTTTGACCCAAGACTTATTCTGGAGTTGCAGGTTCGAATCTCGTTCGTTCCCTTTCTTTGTCGATCCTCAGTTTCCCGTCATATGAGCGCAGATGCGTCATGCTGCGGCTATGCGCCTAACTAAGAAATAATTTGACCCAGATGTCCGTCTTCGGAGAAAAATCTTTGAAAGAATTCCTAGAGAGTTCCTTGAACAAAGACAGGAGAATGGATCAGTAAGGCACAAACATAGAAGATGACAGTAAGCAAAAGGGAAAAGACAGAATCAAATAGAGGGAGTTACAAGCACAGAACTTCCAGAAGGTGGGGGAACTAATTGTGCGAGAGCCCCACCCCCTGGTATCCCGACGGGGGGATTCGTTGCCAAGAGAGATAGTAGACATTCACTTCTTAGAGAGAGAGAGAGAGAGAGAGAGAGAGAGAGAGAGAGAGAGAGAGAGAGAGAGAGAGAGAGAGAGAGAGAGAGAGAGAGAGAGAGAGAGAGAGAGAGAGAGCATGCCTTCTAAAAACAGGGAAATCATAATTATGCAAAACAATTTTTTTGTTTTTTCACATTCATATCCACCAGAGCAGGAAACGGAAAGCATGACCTTCTCATTCAACATTTATTGTCATGCCAAAGAAGAAAGCAACATGCATGGAAATCCGCCAACTACAAACTATAACATTTCAAAACAACAACAACAACAAAACATCCCATCGCATCAGCTCATGAAAACGATATATTTACATTAAGCCTACTGACATTTTGTTGTTGAAAATATCCATCTTGATTTAAACTTTGGGGTAACGATTTAATAAACGGTAATACCAGATTTTAAATACATGTAAAAGTGGGAAACCTAGATTACAGCATGAAAATTAAAAGAGTGAACCAGTACCAGGGCTCCCATGGACCCCCATTTGGGAGTCTATGAAGCACTAACATTCTAAAGGACCCTCTAAAAGAATGCAGGGGGTCCCAGGGATGCACTAGAAAAATTCTTTTTAGCATTCGCAATGCCACTGGGACCCTCTATCCCGCCTCTAGGACCCTCTATACTGTAAATGAAGGAGTCCCTGGGACCCCTTGCTTTGCGGGACGATTGGGAGCCCTGAGTACTAATGTTTACTATGTCCGTTTAAAACAAAACTGAAACAACAACAACAAAGAAAACAAAAAAACAAAAACGCAACAGTACAGGAACATATTAATGTATACATTTTCTTTGTTTTTAATTGATCACACATATTTTTCTGTTTCCTACAATTGCATGACCCTGTCGTCTAGTGAATGTATTATGTAGTTTTATCATGCATGCGCATAACACATGCGCATGCAGATCTATGCACAAACCAAAAACACATGCGTCAAACATAATTGTAAACTAGCTTTATCTCTCATGACAAATTGGTAGGTTTAACTTAAACAACAAACAGGAATTCACAGTAACATTCCTATTCTAAACCTTGTTTAAAATGTATATATGTTACGCCCAATCCGTGAAATTGCCTATTTCATGAAATGGGCACATGCTTTGCCCCATTTATGAAATGGACAATGTATATCACATTTTGGAATCCCCATTCACACAGGTATTGATTAAGATTGATTCAATGGTATCACTTTTCTACATTGTATTTGCACCCCTATCCTGCCCCCCAACTCGACCAGATGCTAAGCTGGGGCATGCCTGAGCCACATGTTGAATCAAACGTTTTATCAAATTAAGTCTGAATAAAATAATTTTAACTCATCTACAGATGAGATTTCTCATTGGTTTGAACCAATTCTTGATCTAGAATCTATGTGTGCTAATGAAAGAAAACTATTTTGCATTCATATTGCTATTCTCAATTGCAAGTTATAAATTGGCTATTTCACGAACTGGGCAAACGATTTTGCCCATTTCATGAAATGGACAATTTCATGGATTGGGCGTAACACATATATATATACATATAGAGAGATGCACAACAAACATGGTAAGAAATCAAGAACAAAATCAATACATCAACGTCAGATCAAAATGCATGAAAATGCACCATTATGTGGGTTACATTCACATCCTGAAACTTTCAAAAAATGTCTTGCAAACCATCATTTCAGTCAGCATGCCAGTGAAGCTCTCTCCAAGACAAACTAAAGACTACCTACCCATCACCCCCTCTATTTCGTCTTCTTCCTTTTCACAGACCTCAGTTCTTTCTTCTGTTTTCCTACTAATAAATAGCTAACGCTCTCAAAACTGTCCAGTATGCACTAGTTCTCTTCAAATCACAAAACCCACGTAAATTGAAATTCTTTAACAAAATTAAGAGAAAGCAATAGAATTTAAAATATTTCAGACATCATGGTGAAGTGATAAAATATGCACACACTGAAGCACACACACACACACTTTACTACAAGAATCATAACAATTCAAGATCTATGGTCACCCGAAATCCTAAAGCTACGCTGCTTTTGCCTATGGACAAAAAGTCCAAAACACAGCCATTATACTTATACGTAGAAGGCAGAGTCAGTATACTATAGAAGGCAGAGCCATCATTGTTGAAAGCATAACCCTTCTTATTGAAGGCAGAGCCATTATATCCCAAATCATAGAAATACAGTATAGTGCCTTATATTATCGAAGGAGGAAAAGCCCAAAGCAGTGCCATTACAGAAGGCAGAGCCATTACTAAAGAAATTAGAAGACAGGGCCATCATTATTGAAGACAGAGCCATTTTATCCTACATCATGGAAACATGGTACTATTGTTGAAGAAGACAGAGCCATTATATCCCAAATCATAGAAATGTGGTACTATTGTCTAAGAAGGCAGAGTCATTATATCCCAAATCATAGAAGTATGGTACTATTGTCTAAGAAGGCAGAGCCATTATATCCCAAATCATAGAAGTATGGTACTATTGTCTAAGAAGGCAGAGCCATTATATCCCAAATCATAGAAGTATGGTACTATTGTCTAAGAAGGCAGAGTCATTATATCCCAAATCATAGAAATGTGGTACTATTGTCTAAGAAGACAGCCGTTATATCCCAAATCATGGAAATAAGTACTATAGTTGTTTAAGAAGGCAGAGCCGTTATATCCCAAATCAGAGAAATAAAGTACTATTGTCTAAGGAGGAATAACCCAAGGCAGCTCAGCCATCACTACAGAAGGCAATCTAGAGACATTCAAATTATGGCATTACTGTGCTATTATCGAATGAGGAAAAGTCCAAGGCAGAGCCCTTATAGAAGGCCGAACCATTGCCATAGAAGGCAAGCTAGAGCCATTCAAATCATGGCATTACTGTGATATTATCGAATGAGGAAAAGTCCAAGGCAGAGCCCTTATAGAAGGCCGAGCCATTGCTACAGAAGGCAAGTTGGAGCCATTCAAATTATGGCATTACTGTGCTATTATCGAATGAGGAAAAGTCCAAGGCAGAGCCCGTATAGAAGGCCGAGCCATTGCTACAGAAGGCCAGCTGGAGCCATTCAAATTATGGCATTACTGTGCGATTATCCAAAGAGGAAAAGTCCAAAGCAGAGCCCTTATAGAAGGCCGAGCCATTGCCATAGAAGGCGGCAGCGCCGTCGCCATCAACGATAGCGGTGGCTTGGGTCCACTTGCCTGCCATGTCATCGTGGGTGCTCCCGAAGCAGTGACCCAGCTCGTGGGCCATGGTGAGGATGGCCTTCTCCAGGGACACGGAAGCCCCGTGGTTCAGGAATGACACGATGGCCGTGTTGAAGCTGAAGCTGCTGCCCTCGTTGGGGAGGTACACCCTCTGTCCGCAGATACCGCCCTTGCCTGGAAAGACAGCAGCAAATAAACCACTGGGTGAAAGTACTGTCACGAAATATTTGAGGGGTGCTAGTGGAAGGAGGTCGCAAAACCTGAAACTAGTACAGTGGAACCTCCCTTATAAGACCTTCCAACATCTTCCAAAATGAGGTCTTATAAGGGAGGGGTCTTATAAGGGAGGTAATTTTAATACTTACAAAGAAGGGCAATGTCTCAGAGAAGTAGGTCTTATGTGGGAGGGAGTCTTATAATGGGAGGTCTTACATGGGAGGTTCCACTGTATTCTTCAAAATCTCTAAACTTGATCAAATGTTATCACTCCCAGAACTGGAAGCCCAAAGTTTTGGCACTCCAAAAGCTGTAAGCCGCAAGTTTTAGCCACCCCCAAAACAACAACAACAACAACAAAAACCGGGAAAAAACCAAACAAACACGGATTTCCGGCGCATTTTGGAAAATGGGCACCCCTGCTTGAAATTGAAGAAAGAAGGCTGATGGCACTTTCTGGCTTTCACCTTACGAAATGATGCTGAGACAGACAGACAGACAGACAGAGACAGAATCAGGCAGAGAGAAACACGATGATGGCGTTGAAGCTGAAGTTGCTGCCCTCGTTGGGAAGATACACCCTCTGACCGTGCATACCACCTTTACCTGGAAGGAGAAGAAGAAACGCGCGCGCGCGCGCACACGCGCGTGTGTGTGTGTGTGTGTGTGTGTGTGTGAGAGAGAGAGAGAGAGAGAGAGAGAGAGAGAGAGAGAGAGAGAGAGAGAGAGAGAGAGAGAGAGAGAGAGAGAGAGAGAGAGAGAGAGAGAGAGAGAGAGAGAGAGAAAGATAGAGAGAGACACACAGAGAGAGAGAGACAGAGACAGACAGATACACAGAGAGAGCCCAGTCAGCCAGAAAAACACACACACAGTGACAGACTGTAAACCCACCAGCTCCGTTGTCGTCGGAGGAGGCATACCAGGCCAGACCCACCACGCCTCTCTGGAAGTCGATGGCCGTGAAGGCCACGCCCAGGCACACGTCGCTGAAGTCGCCCCGCGAGAAGCTCTTCAGGTACTGGAACGAGTCCCCGTTGGAGCGGGAGTAGGCGTAGAAGGCCAGGGACGAGTTGTGGATGATGGTGATGTTCTTCACCATGAACCCGATGTTGTCGCGCACGCCGTCGCCGTCAAAGTCCGTGGCGCGGAACACGGCATCGGCGCCGATCACCACGGACAGCATCAGGTTGACGGTCCGCGCAGGGTTCTTCTCTCCGATCTCGCTGAAGAACAGGTGGTCGGCCACCAGGTGTAGCGGGCAGCTGATGGTCTCCGTGTAAGAAGATGAGCTCTGGTTGTTGGAGCTCTTTGGACGAGTTGCTGATCGTGGAGATTTGGGTGATTTTGAGTTTGCTGACTTTGGTGGTTTGGGCGTTTTTGAACTTGAGGGTTCTGGTGCTTGGGGCGTGTTCAGTTTTGATGAGCGTAAAACTCTACGAGCGATCTGTCTGAATACGTTTCGTTTCTTTCGGTCCTGTTTAGCGGGTGGTTTAATCGTTTCTTCTTGCTTTGCACCGTTGTTATTTCGGCTGAAAATCCCCTTCTTCTGGCGTTCTACTGGAGTCTGGGTTTCTGCAAGCTTAGTAGGTTTAGTGCTTTTGATTACTGGTCGGGAAGCTTTCTTTCTCAATTTTGATCTTTGGGCTTTTCCTCCTTGTCTTGCTTTAGTGCCTAAATCGTCTGAATCTGCTTCATCCATGCTGGTGACATCTTTGCGGGTAGAATCAAAGGAAGTGCGGTCTCTATTGCCTCTGGCTAGTTTCTCTTGGGTTACAGGAGGTACAGTAGACATCTGTTTTGCCTCAAGAGGCTCCACAGAACTTTGCTTTGAGTTTGAATTAGGAGGTTCCACATAACTTTGCTTTGACGCAGGTGGCTCCGCTGCTGATGCCACTTGGTCATCGGCATTGCCTGCCAGGGTGTCTTGCTCTGGTGTGTCTCTGGTGTAGTCAGAAAACCCGGTTGGTGGGAAGCCTGAAATAGCCTCCTTACTGCTGTACGGGTCAGGGCCTTTGTGAGACGCCAGCTGGTCCAGAGTGCCGTGTTCTGGGGGCTTCTTGTTGCAGCGGGGGTGAGCATTGGACCGCCAGCCGACGGACGAATCCGGGTTATGGTGACTGTTGTAGGTTGTGAACCCACAGACCAGGCATTCGTCTTTCATGTAGAAAGCGGGCTTCAGGCTGTTGTTGTGGAAACACCGAAGGGTGTGACTTCGGTTGAGGCTTTGGTAGATGATCTGCCCTTCAAACAGCGATTGGTTCAGCTGGCCCTTGAAGATGATGGAGTTGTTGCCGGGGTGGGAGACCTCGCCGTAGCCGTTGTAATGGGTTCCGATCTCCAGCTCCCTGAGGCGACTGAAGACAGACACAGGCTTGGCCCCAGCCATGGTGAAGCTAGCTCCGGGAGCGAAGATGACCACCTGGCGGACCTTCAAGTTCACGTGTATCGTTTGGTTTTTGATGTCAAAAGACATGAACATTGATCTCCACTTGAGTAAAATATCGCCTTCATCTTGCAGACCGTTAAAACACAGTGACACGTTGTCTCGGATGGCTTTCGTCTGCTGTGCTGACTGAGGGTTGCTGCAGGGTTCGTGGGGGTCATCCAGAAAGCTCAGCTCAAACGGTATGGGGAAGGAAGCACGCACGTTCGTAGCAAGAACACCAGCAAACCAAAAGTACCAAGCTGGTGAGAAATAGTAAGCCATTTTTTTCTTGCTGAGCCACAAACAACTCGGTTTAATGTTATTTAACTCTCGGCGATAGCTCTTGATTAATTAGATCTAGACTCTAATCTGCCTTTTTGAAAAAAACATCGCTCGTGGAAAGATAAATCTTTGCGCCAAAAATGTATGACAGATTTTCATTTATCGTCCAAATGTTGCCACTTACGCCCCCGTATCTTTACAAAATGGAACACTTTCTGTCATATTGGCTAGGGCTTGTAGGGTGTAGACTACATACTTTTGGCCTAGCCTTGCTGTAATCTTGTTTGCCATCCCATTGTAGATTTCACTTTTTGTGACTCGTACGTTTGGATGGTTATGGGACAGGTTTTTCTTTTCCCGAGTCATCACGTCACAAAATAAACTGTCGTCATTATTTATTACGTTATTACCGCATATGACGCCATCAATGGATCTTTTAGAAGGACAAGAACTCTCTTCTTCTTCTTGACCGTACGTGGCCACAATCAACACTTTGATTATTATGCCACGGAACTCGCATATTTTGTAAACATTGGGATTAGATTTATATTATTGATAGTCTTTATATAATCCGAAAGTAGGAAGACATGTTGTAGAGCACATCTACAGACGAACATGTGTAGATTGGTTCACGTTGCAGCAGTTCTGTGTTTTACATGTGTGCAAAGTTGTGGAGAACTTGGCAATTTTCAGGACGAACACTTCTTTACAGTGTACAAACCAAAATGGTTCGAAGAGAAGAAACTCTGGAATTGTCTCTTGGAAGACAACAAAAAGAAGATTACTGTCATACTCCCTCTGAACCGCTGTGCAGAAAACAAAAGTAGACAACAAAAACAGATTCCAGAAATTGTTATTCAGTCCTTCGATGAGTGTTTTCCACACTTGGTTTGGCATTGCCGTATTTATGCAATCATGCATGAAAAGTCTTCAAATAAATTATGCGTGCAATTTCGTGAAAAGTGTAGAATAAGCTGTGCGCCTTTCATAAGCTGTTGCACACACAACTGTTTGGCGGGTAAAACGCTGTTAAAAAATCGATTGCTGAGTTTGTTTTGTAAAGATACACGTTCAGTGTCTCTCAATGAAATGAAAGAATTTGATCAAAATATTTTGATTAAAAGGTGTGATCTTTGTCATTTTGATATCTGTACAGAGAAGATAAGATACAGACCAATGAAAAGTATGTGCAATACATCGATACTATTGACTATACTCGTGTTGCGAGTCTTTCACCATCGATTCTCCCTGTGCTTTTTGAGTTTGTGGCAACTGATTCTGGGACTATGCTACTGTTCCCCAGAGACAGTCGGTGACACCAGGTCACACCCCGGCGGTTCTAAACCGTCAAACAAACTCCCGAGTGCGCCTTCCAAAGAAGCGAGTAATGTGACACTTCATAGTACAGAGAACGCCACACTTTCATTTCAGGACCAAAAACAGCTTGACCGTTCTGTTTCATCACTCAGTACTTCAGCCACATATTCTGAAGAAAGCGAGAGTAAAACCATACCTTCTTCGAATTACATTGAAAGCGATGGCGTCCGTGATTTCAAGAACAGCACGGCTTCCAAGTTACCAGAAAAACGTGATTTGAACGTTAAAAAGGTTTCTGCCCAAGGCAACGGTTCTGCTGGATTTCCCAATCCAGTGACCAAGACCTGTGGTCTACACTTGGTGGCTGACCATCTGTTCTTCCAGCAGGTGGGCAAGGCTGACCTGGTGACCACAGTGACCATCATGAGAGAGGTCATCCAGGGTGTGGACAGCAATTTCCGCGCCACAGACTTCGACCAGGATGGCGTGTAAGTGTGTGTATGCATGTCATGTCAAGTCAAATTTTTTTTCCAGATGGAACATTGAATAAGCAAATAATATACTTTTTTTCATCAAGCCATCCGTAAAAAACAACAACGAAAACAACAACAAAAAACGAAGGAACTAAAAATTCCAAAGTGGTAAACAATAAAGAAAGGGGAAAAGAGGGGGAAATAAACAAGGCACAAACAAGTTACAAAAACAGGGAAGAGGGTGGGGGAGTGGGAGAGTAACATATTATGTACAATATTATACATCGATTCTTAATTAATTGTGGGTGGTTGGGTGTGGGTTGAGAGGCTGGGTAAGTGTGTGTGGGCGCGCGCGCGTGTGTGTATGTGTGCGTGTGCGCGCGCATGCGTGCGTGTATGCGCGATGTATATTTTATGCGAAATTACCATTTAATTATGTCTGGCGTTTAAGAGTCATAATCCTTCAGAATTCTTGAAGATGATGGAGTTGTTGCTGAGTGCAGCTCTGCGTGCTGAAGCCCAATGGATTAGTTAGCCATTGTGCACCATCTCCAAGTTAACTGTCCTGAAGTCCTCTTGGCCCAGACATATCCATCATGAACAAATTCCAGCCCAGCCCTCAGTAATAGCAGCTGCCTCCTCTGCCGCCGGCAAGTCTTAGACAGACGGCAGACTGACATATAGATGTCTAGTTATTTAACATGTTTCAAATGTTTATCGCTTCTCAACGTTTCTTTGCAATGAAAAGGACAATAAATGGACTGACTGGTTTGACTGATAGACTACTTGATTGATTTATGGATTGATTGATCGATCGATCGATTATTCGACAGACTGGTCGACTAATTGATTGATTGATTGATTATTTGACAGACTGGCCGACTACTTGATTGATTGATTGATCGATCGATTGATTATTTGACAGACTGGCCGACTACTTGATTGATTGATTGATTGATCGATCGATTGATTATTTGACAGACTGGCCGACTACTTGATTGATTGATTGATTGATCGATCGATTGATTATTTGACAGACTGGCCGACTACTTGATTGATTGATTGATTGATTGATCGATCGATTGATTATTTGACAGACTGGCCGACTACTTGATTGATTGATTGATTGATCGATCGATTGATTATTTGACAGACTGGTCGACTACTTGATTGATTGATTATTTGACAGACTGTTCGGCTACTTGATTGATTGATTATTTGACAGACTGGCCGGATACTTGATTGACTGATTGATTGATTGATCGATCGATTTATTATTCGACAGACTGGTCGACTACTTGATTGATTGATTAATTAGTTGACAGACTGGCCAATGGCCAATCGACTACTTGATTGATGATTGATTGATTGACAGACTGACTGATTGACTACTTTCTTGGTTGATTGATTGGTTGATTGACTGATGGAATGACTTTGACAGATTGATTGATCAATTATTTGATCGATTGGATTAATGGATTGATTACATTGATTGAAATGATTTATTGATCTATTGGTTGACTGATCGACTATACTTTTTTGCTGTCCCATCTTCTGGGCGGTGAAGTGCTCCCACGCCGCTCATTCCGAATCCCAACTTGCAGCCACACCTCCGCTTGTTCAGGTCGCAGAATCCGAGACCAGCAGTCCAAGGGGAGCGAATCTATGTTAGGCCGTCAGGAGGCAACCAACCGAGGAGACACTGCACTGCTGCTGAGTCATTTCGGTGGAGTTCAGTGGAGCCTGTTCAGGACACCACCTACTAAGCCCCCTACTGATGACACTATTCTCTTAGTCACGGAGCCAGCGTGAGTGAGATCCTCCACCGAGGGCGCCACCATGACCGTCCACTGACAGCTCCCCAGAACATACTGATCCCCATGACTTTGACCCGAACGCACCAAGGCATAGACTGGATTGGAAACCGAAACTGAGGTCACCATGAGAGCAGGGCATGCAAGGCCACATAATTTGAGACATTTTTCTTTTTAATGATTGATAGAAATGAGGCAGATGACTATGATGATGATGATGATGATGATGATGATGCTATGGAGTTCTGTATCGGTCTGAGACTACATGACAGGACTGTATTCTACGCTTCCTTTCATAATGATATCCCGGCGTTAACCAGGCCCGAGAACTACAGACACCTGCAGTGTTGGTCCTGAAATCAGAGCAACACTCTCAGAATCGCATCCGTTAAGCGGATGAAGCTCGACTGTGTGGCTTCAATCTTCCCATTGAGCCCATAGCCACTCACTCTGGGTAGGAGTCGGTGCAGGACCGAAAACAACCTCGCCTCTGATGGGATTCGAACCCGTGACTTCCCAGCCAGTAGTCCGCGACGCTAACCACTATGCCGCGGCGGCTAGTGACTGATGGTTTATTCATTGATTGATTGACTGATGGTTGATTGATTGACTGATAGTTGATTGATTGACTGATGGTTAAATGATTGATTGACTGGTGGTTGATTGATTGACTGATAGTTGATTGATTGACTGATGGTTGATTGATTGATTGACTGATGGTTCATTGATTGATAGACGAAATTGATCAATCAATTGATTGATCTGATTGATGGGCAGGGGCGACAACCTCGGCTTCCTCATCCAGAACATCACAGTGCTTCAGAACTCTTCTTCCACTCCCCCCATCGTCTTTCCTTACACGGCGAACGCCACGACAGACCCTGTGGACTACCTGAAGACCTTCTCCACCATGGACCACACTTCCTACTGCCTAGCTGTGGCTTTCACCAACCTGAAATTCCAGCCAGGACTGCGGGCCATTTCGTGGACGGCAAGTTCCTCCTTCAACGACCTGCCAGGAGGCATCTGCGAGAGGAGGAGGAGGAGAAGGGTGTCCGGAAATCAGGACTCTGGCGAGGCTTACAGTTTCAACACCGCCGCCATTACGTTCGCCAACGGTCAAGGTCAACGGCTAAGCCGGGAGGTGGCGGTACGAGTCTTGACGCACGAGCTCGGACACAGCTTCGGCAGTTTTCGCGAGGAGCAGAACTCTTCAGCATGCGGGTAGGGAGAATGTTGGTAAAAGAAGCAGTTTAGGTAACACCCCCCCCCCCCCACACACACACACACACACGCACGCACTTTCTATAATAATAATAATAATGGGAATTTATATAGCGCTCTTTCTCACATGAGCTCAGTGCGCTTTACATTGATAACAAGAACATTAAAGGCAAACAAATAATTAATCATTAGAAAGTAAAATAAGCACGATGCTTACACACAACGTTCTCTTACTTCCTTACTCACACACACACACACACACACACACACACACACACACACACACACACACACACACACACACACACATGCATGCGCACACGCACACTCGCACACAATTAATTATACAAGTAAAATAGTTACAACATGAACATTCTAAGAAGAAACATAGAGACCACATTCACATTCCCAATCAAGTTTGAATACAATACTGCAACTTGAAATATATGTTCTTGGCTTTCAATTTCGATATAGAGCAGCCCACCTTCCAAGGTTGGTGTAAACTGTTCTTGTGTTATCAGGGCAGGTGGGGCCAGTGCATTTTTTTTTTTTTGGGGGGGGTCATTTTTTTTTAATGAAACTAACCCTAACCAATTCCCAACCCAAATCTACAAAAAATATGTTTTGAATTTGTATGGGATAAAAACCTCTTTCGGTTCATATTGAAAACGGATGTATAGGAGCCCCAAACATACAAGCATACATTCAAGCACTAAAACTGTCCTGGTTAAGAAAATTAATTACCAGTAATATTAAATGGAGGAAAATAATACACTCCTCATATAGCAAATATTAACAACTTTGGGTCAAAAAAGTTTATAAATAACAACAAGCTCCACAGTTTTTGGACAGATGTATTCAAGGCGTATGATCAATTAAATCTCCATGTTGAGTTAAAAAATAACAAAAAATCAACTCTGAACCTATCTTTTTCAATGATAGATTTAAAATTAACAACAGTTATTTTTGCTACATGGCATGGGTAAGAAATGGAATATATTTTGTGCAGGATATATTGAAAGATAATGGTGAATGTTTAGCTCATAGAGAATTTTCGCAGAAGTGGGGAATAACTGTAAATGTTCTTAACTATCTAGGCTGTGTCCAATCTATTAAACAATACATGGGACAAGAAATATACTAAGTGACAGCAAAGAAAAGAATGAAAATGCAAAAGCATTGCAAATAATATGTAGTGTAAAGAAAGGAAGTAAAGCATATTATAATTTAACTTTAGGAAAAAATGAAATCTACGATATACATGCATTTATGAAGTGGGAACAGAAATTTGACATAGTAATTGACTGGGAGAAAGTTTTGGAAAAAAAAGAAAAATTAAAGAAATAAAATTGAGATGGTTTCAACTTAAAATATGTCATGGGATCCTAGTTACAAATAGTATTCTAAAAATAATGAGAATAGTGGAAAATGAAGAATGTAATTTTTGTAACGAAGAAAAAGATACTATACAACATTATTTATGGTATTGTCAACATTCTCAAGTGTTCTGGATGAACTTGGAGAGAATATTAAAAGATAAATGTTTAAATTGTGAAAGGCTATCACTTAATGTTGAACTAGTTTTATTTGGTGAAGACTCTAAAACATTAACAGAACAAACTTTCGATATGATATTACTAATAGCTAGATACTTTGTCTATATATGCAGAATATACAAAACAAAACCAACAACAAGGAACTTTCTACAGGAATTGAAAACATATATTTTAGAAAAATTTACACATGCCATGGAAATGCGCATTGATGAATTCAACAAAAAGTGGTTACCGTACCTAAACTTGCTACATGTGTAGGTCTAAGGTTGTTGTTTTTTGTGTTTAAAAGTGGGTTTTTAAAAAATATTATTGTCTGTGTATGATTTAGCATAATATATAGTGTTTAGTCCACTGCATTAATACTTACATTTGGGATATTTGCTTTCCTTTGTCATACCTTTGTCATTCTAGTTTCGAAATGTTCATGTTGATGATAATCACACACGCCCCTGTTTTATGTTCCCTTTATGTATTATTTTGTTTTGTTTTTCTTTTCTTTCCTTTGTTCTTATATGTGTGTGTGTATGCATGTGTGTGCACACGTCACGTGCGTGAATGTGCGTGTGCTCTCGCTCACATTCGCATGCACCGGTATATATGCACACTGGTGTGTTTGTGCGTTATAGCTAATTACAATAAGTCCCTCAACATTTCTCAGTACAGAAACGCCATCTGATTGGGGGGTTTTCTTCTGTTTTTATCTTCTTTCTCAGCTACAACAGCAGCGTGCCAGACACTCCCACAACGAACCAGCGTCCCCATGCCCACCCTCACCCCCGATCCACCCACTACCGTTTCTCCCCGTGCGACATTCGCCAGATGCTGCCGGTCATCGCGCACAAGGGCAGCTGTCTACAGCCCCTGCACAGCCACACCCGGTGTGGCAACGGTCTGCTGGAGCCTGGGGAGGAGTGCGACTGCGGCCCCGCGAACATCTGCCACCTTCTTGACCCGTGCTGTTCGCCCAGTGAAGGTTCCAGACGCAGCACTGATCCGCCTTGCACCGTGCGAAGATCTCAGGGGTACGTCTGCTCTCCTGCGTCTCAAAGTTGCTGTTTCACTGACTGTCACGCGTCTAGTGTTAGTGTGACGTGTGTTGAGGAAAACGAGTGTCACGAGCGGTCAGTGTGTGATGGGCAGAACGGGGCGTGTCCGCGTCCGGTGGCCAAGCCTGATGGAAGTTTATGCGGAGGAGGGGCGCGCTACTGTGTGGGTGGGGAGTGTGTAAGTAGTGTGTGTCGTCGTTACGGGTTGGAGCCCTGTCAGTGCCCCAGTCCTGAAGAAAACCAATGCCAGCTGTGTTGTCGGTCGACTGAACATTCCCAATGTCTCCCCGCGCAGCATCACAACATTACCGACGAACAAGGTCTGCCCATTTATCTCTTCCCAGGAGACCCCTGTAGCGATGTTTCGTCGCTTGATCTCTGTGACGAAGACAATAAATGTGTTTCCTATTTCCGTTTGAAGTCGGCTTTCTACAGCAAGATTTTGGAAGAAACGCCCGCGCGATGGTTCATCAAGTACTGGCCTTACATCCTCATCTTTCTGGTGCTGATCATTCTCACCGTGGTGTTCAAGCTGTCCAAGCAGCATCTGGACAACGCTCACGTCCAGTCCCTCCAGTACGGCAGAATCCTGGGCATTCTGAAAATCACACATTGCGTGGGGACGCAGAATATCCACAACGTCGGCGTGACCCGCTACGTGTTTGACCGCTTTCTGAAGAAGGCGGCCCGAGGTCGGCTGTCCATGAGCTGCACTGAGGCGGTCAGCAGACTGAGGGTGTTCTTGCCCACCTGCCCTCTCTCCCAGATCATGACCACTGTGTCCATGGCCAGCACCGAAGACGTAGCGGTGCGGGTTCTGCTGGCTCAGGGCTATCCCAGTCGACGCTTCATGCCCAAGCTGACGGAATCCCAGTTCGCTCACCTGGCGCACCTCCTGCCTAGGATGGGCATGTCCTTCTGGGAGAGGAGCACCACCAAGGAAGACATCGCCACCGACGTGAATGACAAGATGTCACTTAGCGACTCCTTCTCTTTCGTGCTAAGTAGCCAGCTGTCCCGCAATGTATCCACGGTGGGCAGTATAGAGTCTTCAGTTCTGGAAGAGAGCTCCTCCCAGATTGACAAGTTCGTCAAAAAACGCATGACTCGCATCAAGGCGACCCCGCCAGGGTTTTATTCAATGTACATGAAGCATTTCCAGGCTCATCTGGAACAGGCCATAGAAGAGGGATCGTTATTTGACGAGCAAGAACAGGCGGTTCCTGCAACTCAACCTTTTTGGAAAACCGCTCATATCATAGAATCTCCATCTCTCCCAGCAACAGCATTCCATGTGAAATCAGACGTGGAAGAAGAAAAGACTGAGCAAGAAGAGATTCCACGCAAACGATCGCCCAAACAAGAAGATGATGGAATAACGGGCGTGGAGATATCGCAGACTTACTCCATGCAACAAGACACCTTGCATGTCCAGGCCAGCGACCTGCTCACAAGCTTGTACAGACGATTTTCTTCTACAGGCCCTGCAGAGGCCAAAACGACCGTTGACACTGAACCCAAGGCAAGACGGATTTCCCAGGAGCCCAGACCCTCGAAACACGTCGCTGACGATGATAGTGACGTCCACGGTTCTTGGATAGAAATGCAGATGAGCAAGATGGCCAGAACGAGGAAAAAGTCTCTGCCGCCCTTTTCCAAGGGACCCTATGTCCCGCAAACACGCAAATCTGTCGAGTGGTCTCGAATCGAGGCTGCTCCTAACTTAAAACAGCTCACTCCTACAACCCTGAAGATGTTAGACAAGGACACTCCAGTGGAACCGACAGCTTCTGATCTGAAATCGGATGAATCCTTTACCGGGATTAGTTTGAAATCAACCGATTACTGCACGAGACAAGGTTTTAAATCGGCCGGTGCCTATTTAGGATCTTCTCCAGTGGACCCCCCTTTCAAAGGGATAGACAGCATGAGGCCCCTGCCCTCCAGGCCCACAACGCGCATAGCTGCAGGTGGCAAGGGAGGTCCTGCTGGTTTTCTGAAAACTCACAAAGAAAGCGCTCAGCAGCACTACGGCATGGACTTTGTGGACGTTCACATGGACAGCACGCCTGAGATGAAGATGCCTCGTCACAATACTCGCCCTGGGATGGGGGACAAAAAAGTGGAAAAGATTCAACGCAAATCGGTGTTCAGCTCATTTGTGAACGCTCCTTGAGTAGCGGATGCTGTTCTTTCTTTGGGGGGTGGGGGTGGGGGGGGGGCTGTTCATATGAAGGATAGTGCCCAAGATGGATGCTGATATTCTTAACAGTGCTATTTTGAAGAATCAAATAACACTGGATTTTTGTTGCATTCTTTCTCAGAGTGTTTACAAATTTGATTTTAAAATTATAATAATAATAATAATTTCTTCTTCTTCTTCTTCTTCTTCTTGTGGCTGTAATGGGTGAGGTACGTATGAGTCCAGGTCCAGTTTTCACTGGTCTCCCCACTGCATTCAGCTAAACCAATCCCATTTCGGAGGTCAGAGTACAAAATTATTTTGGGGGGTTGAAAAGGCAGGACAGTGGACCAATAAGGTAGGAAAAAGAAAACAGAAAGATAGCAGATGATAGTAAGAAAAAGAACAGACAGAATCAAAGAGAGTGACGGATTAGAGGAAGTTGCTGGCCCAGAACTTCAAGAAGGTGGGGGAACTATTTATACTGAAACATGAGCGGATGTTGTTCTTTTTCAGACAGTTCACATGAAAATCTGTATTTGGGGCAAAGGTGCGGTTTAACTAACCCCTCCCCCCCCCCCCCCCCCCCCCCCCCCCCCCCCCCCCCCCTTGTTCTCAGCTGTTAATCTGATTGTAAATCTCTAACCCGTTTCATGAAAATAACCTTAACCTAGTCCTAACCCTATCCCTTTTACCCGACCAAGCCAAAGTGCTGCTTTTTAGTGAACTGTTTTCAGTAAGAACATGAAAACCATTGTAGGTGTGGGTAGGTAGCGAAACTTGTGCTACACGTTCAAGGTCTCAATGCACATTTTCACACTTTCCCCATGGCAACACAGTGATAGCCAGTCAGTCATAATGGTATCAATGCACGTTAACATTTTTCACACTTTCCCCATGGCAACACAGTGATAGCCAGTCAGTCATAATGGTCTCAATGCACATTTTCACACTTTCCCCATGGCAACACAGTGATAGCCAGTCAGTCATAATGGTCTCAATGCACGTTAACATTTTTCACACTTTCCCCATGGCAACACAGTGATAGCCAGTCAGTCATAATGGTCTCAATGCAAGTTAACATTTTTCACACTTTCCCCATGACAACACAGTGATAGCCAGTCAGTCATAATGGTCTCAATGCACGTTAACACTTTTTACACTTTCCCCATGGCAACACAGTTATAGCCAGTCAGTCATAATGGTCTCAATTCACATTTTTCACACTTTCCCCATGGCAACACAGTGATAGCCAGTCAGTCATAATGGTCTCAATGCACGTTAGCATTTTTCACACTTTCCCCATGGCAACACAG
>CM065699.1:7715420-7812920 GCA_017654935.2 Phymorhynchus buccinoides | reverse complement strand
ATTTTCAATCTGAGTTGCCGATTGCCCCACCCCCACCTTCCCTCTGTCCCTCTGGGGCTGTCTACCGTGCTTCTTGAATTTGCTTTTCTGACGTGGCACAGCCGAAACCATCACTACCAACATAGTAAAGAAACCGACCACCGACATCCTAACCATCAAATAGATATACCCCTGTTCTCCCATCTCAATGGATTTCTCTACCAGTACCTTCAAATTGCACGTTGCAGTAGCGTTGTCGCAAACGGACCCATTCACGCACAGATTCTGCGAGTCTTCAGGGTTGCATGACGCATTCATAGGGTGGAGGCATTTGCCGGAGTCACAGACGGCTGACTTGACGCAGTCGCTGGTGTTTAGGCAAGGGGATCCTACTTTGATGCGAACTTCTTTATCAGTATCAGTTCTTACTTGTCCTTGCCTTCGCACACGTCCTAGTAGACGTTTCTGCATCACAGCAGTTACTGCTGCCATCAGCATCCAAGGGCTCCAGATCTCCTTCAGCATTGGATCAACAGAATATTGCGTCCTTCCAGAAAGAGTGCGTCTCTGCGAATCTGAATCTGTCGACACTGGATCGTTTCTTGTGGTTTCATCAAGCTCCTTTATGTTTGGCATAGGGATTGTTGCCTTTCCACTTGCATTGTGTTGAAGAACGGCATGATTAGGCTGGTTTTTAGACATTGGGTCACCACCCTCATTGTTCTTGGTTTTCGTATTTACAGAATCTTCGATGTCGCCTTTCAACAGTACCTTCAACGTTAATGATAGACCTACACCCAATCCAGAGGAATGGCTGTCTTTGATTCGATGGCTGACATGGTAAAAAATATCATCGTCTGTATCCTGTTGGCTGCTATTCCGTTTTCTGTCTTCATTTTCATGATGCAATGAGGCAGAATTTCCATTTCTTTTTTTCGCAGATAGGCCTACGTGAGTGCTTATTCAGTTATTGTCTGGCTCACGTCCTGGTGTGAACCGTTCTTGGCTGATGATAGATCATCTACATTGGCAGTGACGGGATTTTCAGGAGCTGTGTCAATGGGGGGTGGTTCACTCTCTTGAGATCGGTTTTCTGATTTGATACATTCACACCAGGATTTTCTGAAACGGCAGCATGGCCGCTTTTGTTGTAACCTTTCTGGAATTCAATGCCGCTGTCAGTGTCACGTGCGAGCGACTGGTCACTTTCTGAGGTTTGATTTCCAGTTTCATCGTGACTGTTCCTGGCTGCGTTTTCTTTCCTTGAAGAAGAACAACAGCTCAGGACCAGGAAAACACAAATCAGATGAATGATGATAGTCCCAATAGAGTTGTGTCCCACTGTCATGATTGTGGACTTACTGAAGAAGAGAAACCTGGGGGCTTGACAAAGATAAGCCCAGAAGTGACAACGATGAGGCACAGGCACAGGCTAGCCAGCTTAGACTAAAACGTCATTATTTCATGACGTTTTGGGGTTTTTTCTCATCGGAGTTCTATAAAAACAGGAGTGCTTTGCAATTGGAATAAGGGTCTCCCCGTGGGGATACCGGGGAGTCTTTCGTACAAATAGTTCCTCCACCTTCTGGAAGTTCCGTGCTTGTAACTTCCTCTAATCTTTCACTCTCTTTGACTCTGCCTTTTCTTTTGGCTTTCTGTCATCTACTATCTTTCTGACTTATTGGCCCATTCTCCTGTCTTTTTTTTTCTTCTAAAAAACAACAATCTTCCCAATAATTTTCTCCTTTCAGCTCCTCCGAAATTGGAATGTGCTGGTTGCATGCAGCGGGGAGACCAATGAAAATTGAAAAGCGGACAAATAAGCCTAGGTACCTTATCCTTATCCATTATGGCCAAAATGGCCTGGGAATGCAGAAGAAGAAAAAGAAAAGAAGGAATAAGGGCCTATGCGTTTCTAAATCCGACCATGCCTGTGCATGAACAACAATGTATTCCAATTGCCACAACCCAAACTAATGTCCCAACCATAATAAATATTGGCTGTCCCAATGATGATGTCTTTTTTAGTTCACCCAAATCTTGAAATGGTTGGCTATGTAAGCATACTTCACGAGAATTTAATTTTCTGTTAAACATTGATTGGGGTAGGGTGGTTATCGTCAAAGATACTGAACTAATCTCTCTCTCTCTCTCTCTCTCTCTCTCTCTCTCTCTCTCTCTCTCTCTCTCTCTCTCTCTCTCTCTCTCTCTCTCTCTCTCTCTCTCTCTCTCTCTGTCTCTCTCTGTGTCTGTCTGTCTGTCTGTCTGTCTGTCTGTCTCTCTCTCTCTCTCTCTCTCTCTCTCTCTCTCTCTCTCTCTCTCTCTCTCTCTCTCTCTCTCTGTGTGTGTGTGTGTGTGTGTGTGTGTGTGTGTGTGTGTGTGTGTGTGTGTGTCTGTGTATTTGAATTATTATTATTTCACATGGTTTTGGAATTGCTTACGTTCTGTATTTCAAAATGTTAAAAATAATAAAAGTTCAATTAAAAAACCCAAAACCCAATGAACTAACAGTAAAGAAAACTGACAGAATTCTCCTCCAAATAGGCCTACAAATCATACTGTCAATTCTTCTTCTTCTTCTTTTGTGGTCACTCATTTAAATGTAGGCCTAGCACTTTGGAAATGTGACCAGAGAAAAGAAACGCACGGAGGGGAAATCATTGGAGTCTATTCAGCCAGTGAGGAAGAAATCCAGATCCGAGAACCCAAAAGACTATGGATTGATAAAGAAGGGCATGTCCTCCGAAATATATCGCTCCAATGCAGTTTGGTGGGTTTAAAAAAAAAAGTCTAGGGGAAGACGGGGTAAAACGCGCATGGGCGGGTAAGAAGCCCACCCCAATTATCTCATGAAATGAAGCAAATTTCAGTCTCATTTTGCCCATGAGACGAGCGTTAATGTCTAGCATTCGTCTCATGGGCAAATTTCACTGAAATTTTCTTTATTTCATGAGATAATTGGGGTGGGCTTCTTACCCGCCCATGCACTTTTTACCCCGTCTTACCCTAATGTCTATCATAATCCAAAAAGATCATATTCGTTTGACTTCCATTCAATTTTTTTGATGGACTAAAAATACAGAACAGACGTTTAATAAATACTAACAGAATTGTTCCAGTTGTTTTGTGTATGATTCCAATTGTATGATTCTGACCGTTCATATAAAACGCACTCCCATAGATTAACGCAACTTCTGATGGCATGTTTGTATGGCTTGTCATATTATTGAAACTACAATGATGAAGTAACACAATCACCTACCTTATGATTTTTTAGAAATAGGGGAAGTTTGGGCAGGTAGGGTCAGCTTTTCACCCTCCTTTTCGATCTGAAGCTCACATAAATTAATGACAGCATCTAAAAGACAAGACGTTCAATGCTGCACTTGGTCATCTCCAAATATGGAAAGTGACGCCATTCGCGTGACAATGTCGGTTTTCAGCAAAACTTTAAAATGTGTATCTTTTAATCATTCAATCTGAAATTAAGCTGACTCTAGCCCTAACCCTAACCCTATCCCTAACCAAAACCTTAAACCGTCAAATACACACACACACAAAATAAAACTTTACTAAAAGTTGAGTGTTCCATGTTTGGAGATGACCAAGTGCAGTCTTGAACGCCTAGTATCTAAAAGCCTTTCCAAACAACACTTTGGTCCTTTCTTAATCAAAATAAACCCGATTTCATCCTCAACATAGCATCAATTTAAAGGAACCCACAAAACCAAAAAGGAACTCGGGTTGACATTTCCTACCCCACGGCAGGGCAGGATGGGTAATCCCATCAGACAGAGAGAAAAAAAAGAGAGAGCTAAAATTGAATGAAACTCAAGAGAAAAAACGTGAAATTTAATTTATTGGTGCCTGTGCTGATGATATTTGTTTCGTGGTAAACACAAGCAAACAACAAGTTAAATCTAAAAGTGTGATTCAAAGTGACCAACACAAAAAGAAGACAAAATTGAAAGATTAAAGAAAACAAGCGCGAAATCGCAATAGTTTGTGGCACGCGGTCTATTTTTACCACTCCAATCATGAGTTACCTCCCCTGGATTTTCAATAATTTTAATCTGTAAACCAGAATGTTATATCTGCACCATTTCGTAACTTTTTATATCTTTTGGAAAACATTTAAAACTATGTATCCTACTTATACTCATCAAAAGAAGCACCGCATACTCGTCGTGTCTGTTGTAGTGTCTGTATTACGTATGTTTATTATTTTGTACGCTTTTAAAATACATCATTTTAAAGAGCGGCCAGAAGTGTAGCCTCGATTTGAAGTGCGACAATTTTGTCAAAATGTGCGACAATTTTGGACCGACACCGACCGACAGACCGACCGACCGACAAAGTGAGTTATAGGTTTGTGGCTAGGTTTGTGGCTTGAGCCACAAACAAAAAGTCCAAACCTGTTGAGGATCTTCAGACAGGGTGATGCGTAAATAATTGGTTATGTCTGTGCGTGCGTGTTTATGTGTTGATTTATGAATTGAGTGCTATGCAAATACTTTATGACGCTTTAATGAAGCCTTTCATTACTACTTTTAACTATTAACTATTTGTCATTGTAAACGCCTTGAGCTCCAGGCTTTGTCAGGAGGTAAGTGCGTCCTAAATTTACAGTATTATTATTATTATAGATCGACAGCTTCATCAAAGCCTGTCAGGAATTACGTGACTGTGCGATATGGCGGTTTAGCCCCACATTAGTGCCGCAAGTTGTAACTGCTTCTGCCTAAGGAACTGCCCCACCAATTAACCTGAAACCTTATTAGCGATCGAGTAAAAGACAATAACTAAACGTTATTTCATAACATTTCAAACCTCTATGACATTCACCAGTGTCCTCTGAGAGGCCAGAGGGCAAAATGTACTTTTTAATTTTTATTGTTTGTTTGTTTAAGTTTTTAGATTTATTTTACGCGCACATGATAAATGTGAGAATAAAATTTAGGAAGTTAGTTTATTCATTGGTTATGTCTAAACACTACTCTACCATTAAATATAATTCCCCCCCCCCCCCTCCCCCCCGTGGGCATACCGGGGCGGGTCTTCCGTACAAATAGTTCCTCCACCTTCCGGAAGTTCTGTGCTTGTAACTTCTTGTAATCTGTCTCTCTCTTTGACTCTGCCTTTTTCCTTGCTTTGTGTCATCTACTACCTTTCTGGTATTTTTTTGCTTATTCTCCTGCCTTTTTTCCCAAACAAAATCTTCCATATATTTTTTTCCTTTGAACTCCTCCGAAATCGGAATGTGTCGGCTGAATGTAGCGAGGACACCAGTGAAAACTGGAAAACGGACACATACGTATCCATTGTGGCCTTATGGCCCAGGAACGCGGAAGAAGAAAGAAAAATGTAATTGGCACGGTGTGCAAGTGCATCACATTTGAACGTTTAACTCACATTTCACGTACCGTCTCAAACGGTCTCCCATCGGCGCATTTTTAATGCTGTACATGATATTTCTACATTGCACAAGTGTCCGCAGACATCGGGCTACAATATTACTTAATCACAAAGTTTATACATGGTAGCTTATGCACTGAAAACGGCGTCTGAAATTGTTGTGTTTCTTTGGCGTTTCTTTTGGAACAAAACCCTTCAAGTTTAGAAAAAAAATGTCTGAGTGGAAAATTGATTTGATTGATTGATTTAATTTCAAGTCTGTTCACAGCAATGGTGATATTAGACTAAAACAACAACAACAACAAAAACAAACCCAAATCAATAAATTAAAATGAGGGGGGAAATATGTGTGTGTGTGTGTGTGTGTGTGTGTGTGTGTGTGTGTGTGTGTGTTTGCATGCGTGTATGCGTGCGTACTTACGCGGTGTCCTAAGATTTTGTTCACTCCAAGCAGGGGGCTATATTTTGCCTTTGATACTCTATAAGATAAAGAAGGAAAGGCATGACCAAAAATAAAAACGTCATGACAAAATGACGTACGGGTTATTGACGTTTGTTTGAGATAGGAAAGTAATAATAAAGTAGGCTGGCCTGCTTGTGTGCTTTAGGATTATTATTTTCTCTTCAGTTTCTCTTCTTAAATGTTAGCCCAGGCAACATTTGTGTGAAATGACACAGCACACCTGCATTACGCTTTTCATCGTTTATCTCATTTGTGCTTTTCCTCTGCTGTGCTTTTGTTCAGTGAAAGAAAACGCAACCAGAGACAATGACATTGGAAATTCAACATCAGAAAGTGATCGGTTACACGCTACTGGCAGTGGTGCCGACTTCCAGAAAGGTTACACCAAAAGCGGCAATGCTACTGTTCTTGCAGAAAATCCTGGCGTGAAAGTACCGAACTCCAATGTATCGTATGAGAAAACCGATCACCAGAGAGTCGTCAAACAAACCACCACTGACACAGCTCGTGAAAATCCTGTCACTGCCAATGTAGATGATCTGTCAGCCAAGAACCGTTCACACCAGCAGAAAGCAAGCCAGACATTAAGCACTCGCGTAGGCCTATCTGAGAAAAGAAGGAACAAAAATTCTGCCTCATTGCATCATGAAAATGAAGACAGAAAACCGACTAACAGCCAACAGGATACAGACGATGAGATTTCTCCTCGTGTCAGCCAACGAATCAAAGAGAGTCATTCCTCTGGATTGGGTGTAGGACTATCATTGAAGTTGATGGCGATATTGAAAGGCAACATCAAAACTTCAACTGTTTCTGTCATCAACACGAAAAGCAAGAACAAGGAGGGGGGTTCCATGTTTAAACACGAGACTAATCATCCTATGCCTAATAGGAATGCAACAATCGCTATTCCAAACCTTAAGAAGCTTGACGAAACCATGAGAAACGATCCCGTGTCGACAGATTCAGATTCGCAGAGACCCACGCTCTCTGCCGGAAGGACGCAATATTCTGTTGATCCAATGCTGAAGATCTGGAGCCCTTGGGTGCTGATGGCAGCAGTAACTGGTGAGATGCAGAAACGTCTACTAGGACGCGTACGAAGGCAAGAAAAAGTCAGAACTGATACTAATAAAGAAGTTCGCGTCAAAGTAGAACCCCCTTGCCTAAACACCAGCGACTGCGTCGAGTCAGCCGTCTGTGACTCCGGCAAATGCCTCCACCCTATGAATGCGTCATGCAGCCCTGAAGATTTGCAGAACCAGTGCATGAATGGGTTCGTTTGCAACAACGCTACTGCAACGTGCAAAGTAGTAGAGAAATCAATTGAATTTGAAGAAGAGGGGTATATTTATTTGACGGTTGGGCTAGTGTTGGTTGCATGCTTTATTATGTTGGTAATTGTGGTGAGTGCTGTGCAAAATAGATTCAAGAGGCCCAGAAGCAGGCGCCACCTTCAAAGATGGAAGACACCCACAGAACAATTGCATACCACAGGAAGCTCATTTCAAAACCAATATTTGCGGTCACTAAGTGACAGAATGTTTCATAGTAAAACTAGGCAACACCATTCTAGTACCGGGAAGGCGGACGGGAGTGGGGCACTGGCAGGACAATCGCGTACCACAGAAAGCGCGGTTCAAATCCCATTTTTGCGGTCACTAAGTGACAGAATTAGCAAACACCATTATGGTAGGAAGGCGGATGGGAGTGGGGCACTCGCAGGACAATCGTGTACCACAGAAAGCGCGGTTCAAATCCCATTTTTGCGGTTACTAAGTGACATAATTTCTCCCTTAACAAGTATGGTTAGAGCTGTGCGAAATCGATTCCAGAGGGGCAGTAAAACTAACCGTGCCCAGGATAGAGGCCAGGCAGGGGACCGGGATGAAGAGAAGGCAGGCAAGGGTGAGGCAGTCACAGAGCAACCGCAGACCACAGCAAGCGAAGTTCAGAACCAATTATTGTCTTCACGAAGTGACAGAACACGTCAGCGTGTGCCCCCAGAACCAAAGCGGAAGACAACCAGGAAACTAACAAACTGCAAACCAAAAGCCGAACAGAAAAAAACAAGTTTAAGAAAACAACCTTCTAACAAAAAATAATTAGGTAGTCATTTTTATGTTTATATAGCTCAGTAATCCATGAAAATGCTCTGTGCGCTTTACAATAAGATGGGAAAACGACGTATGTTGTGTCCCTAAGCTCACACACTGTCCTCTTGCGGAGAGAATTGCCCTCAATAAGCTAGGGGGAGCTAACCCATTGACCTAGGTGGAAAGGGCAGCACCTGTTGCTGCTGTAAACAGTGTATCAAGGCTAGCTGGGGATTCCTGTACTTTGTGCGTATGTGTGTTGTGTGCAAAATGTTATTATTATTACTGCTACTACGACTACTACTACTACTACTACTATACATTGCGAAATGGTTAGAATTGTAATAATTCAAAATTATGAAGGGAAATGCAGTATATTATGATTATGAAAACAATGAATATATTTTTTACTCAAACTGCTAAAATTACCGGAAATGCTTACTGCTTTTATTATAGAAAATACGGTAAATATGAAAACGCACTCTCACACAGGGAGGGTTCATTGCTGCCACGCTCTACTTGAGCAAGAGCATTGTTTTCTTTAAAATATCACCCTTTTTGCCATTAAAGCAATACTCAAAGCACCAGTTATGAAACACATTCTTGTATATACAATTAAATACAAAAGAAGCAGAAACGGGATCACTTCAAAGTTTTCACCAATTTGGATTTGGATTCACCCATTTTTTGGAGAGACTAGTAGAGCCAGCACTGCTCCGGTGAATGATCTGGAAAAGGGAGAAGGCGAGAAGCGCCCAGTTGTTGTTTTGGTGTGTGTACATGCGTGATGGTGGTGGGAGGGGGGTGTGTGTGTCATTTTTCGTAGGTGAGGTGATTGTGTAACGATCATCGCGGCCGCCTCCCTCCTTATTGGGGGAGTGTATATGCGTGTGTGTAAGTGTGTGTGTGTGTGTGTGCGTGCGTGTGCGTGCGTGTGCGGGGTGTAAGTTGGGTGAGGGTGAGGAAGGAAGTCGGTTGAAGGGAAATAACTCGGGTAGTTGAAATGGTTGGTCAGGGTCGGGTGATAGCCCTTGTGTAAGTGTATGTGAGTAGTTGAGGGTAGGGGTACGGGTGTTTTGTGCGCATGTGGGGTTCTTTTTGTGGTGTTGCTGTGTGTAGACCAATATCGTCATCTTGTGGTTGTGTGCGTGAGTGAGCGAAGAAAAATTATATGCGTGTGAAACATATGGTGGCAGTCATGTAGATATGAAGTCATATAGATATACTCACATGCAGACATATATACGCAAGTGAGAACGCACAAAGATGTGAGTAACAACAATATGAAGGTTTATGTCCTAAGATCGGGAGGACGTAAAACAACTCTTGAAGGTACATCAGTGCTTTTTATTCCTTGTAAAGAGAAGGAGGGGGGGGGGGGGGGTCGTTAGTGTGGCCCGTCAATGGACGATCCGATGAGATGCGCTTCATGTGTGTCGGCGGGGGGGAGGGGGAGGGGGGGCGTGGGTGGGGGGACGGGGGTGGGGTTTTGGCTGAAGATGGTGGGGGTGCGGGGGGGAGGGAAATGTCTAGCAGAGAGGGGATGCGTATTGCGGGGGGAGGTGAGGGATGTGGGGGGTTGGGTGGGGCGGAGGGGGGAACCAGGGCGTTTGTGGGGTTTGGGTGGATAGGGGGCATGATGGATCTGGTGGAGAGTTGTCGGGGAGAGGTCCAGTGACATGAGTCCGGGTGGATAGGGGGCTGATGGATCTGGTGGAGAGTTGTCGGGGAGAGGTCCAGTGACATGAGTCCGGGTGGATAGGGGGCTGATGGATCTGGTGGAGAGTGGTCGGGGAGAGGTCCAGTGACATGAGTCCGGGTGGATAGGGGGCATGATGGATCTGGTGGAGAGTGGTCGGGGAGAGGTCCAGTGACATGAGTCCGGATGGATAGGGGGCTGATGGATCTGGTGGAGAGTTGTCGGGGAGAGGTCCAGTGACATGAGTCCGGGTGGATAGGGGGCATGATGGATCTGGTGGAGAGTTGTCGGGGAGAGGTCCAGTGACATGAGTCCGGGTGGATAGGGGGCTGATGGATCTGGTGGAGAGTTGTCGGGGAGAGGTCCAGTGACATGAGTCCGGGTGGATAGGGGGCTGATGGATCTGGTGGAGAGTTGTCGGGGAGAGGTCCAGTGACATGAGTCCGGGTGGATAGGGGGCTGATGGATCTGGGGGGGGGGGGGGTCGGGTTCAGTGACATGAGTCCGTGTGGGTGGGGGACAGATGGTGTGGGGGCTGGTGTGAGATGAGTGGAAACCAGGGGAGGGGTGTGTGGGAAAAGAGTAGTCTGAGGTGGTGTAGGGGGGGTAGGGGTGGGGTGTTGGAGGAGTGGCCGTGTTGTGGGGGCCATGGACGTGATTGGTGTGGGGTGGGTGGATCTCAGGGGGAAATGGCGTTGGAGGAGTGTGGTACGAGATGGTGATGGGGGTGGGGTGTTGGGAGGAGGGGCCCTGTTGTGGGGGCCGTGGATGTTTGTTGGTGGCGTGTGGAGGGGAAAGTTTGGTGAAGGTGAGGGTAGGGGGATCAACGGGACAGTGGGAGGGGGGAGATGCTGGGTTGGCGGGTGGAGGGGGAGGTGAATTGGGGGAGTGTGTGGAAATGGGTGTAGGTGGAGGGGTTGGAGGTGGGGGTTTGATGGTATGAGTTGGGGGTGGGTTGGAGAGGCGTGTGGCTAGATGGGGGGACGTCGTGTTGTTGGATCAAGGATCGGATATAGTGAAAGATGCCCTCTGAGGCACGCATGAGGGCCCGGGTGTTGAGGTTCTTTTGGAGTCCTGTCCAGAGTGTCAAGGACACGATGTCGGGGAAGGGGGAAGATGGGGGTAGGCATTGGAGGGGTTTGGGAAGGCCACCGTGGTAGTAATTCCTGATCAAGGAGTTGCATGTTTTCCGTTGGAGGATGAGGTGTTGAACGAGGTGTTCAGGGTCGGTGTTCTTGGGTGTGTGTGTGTTTGTGAAGGGGTCAGATGGGGTAGGGAAGGGGATCTTCGAGCAGGAGTAGAGAGGGTGTGAGCGGCGTTTGGGGGGTGGGGGTGGGGGGGTGGAGGTGGGGGGGGAGGGGGTAGTGGTGGGAGGGGGGAAGGGATGGTGGTGGTGGGTGGGAAGGTGAAGGTGGTGGAGAGGGGGAATTGGTGAGGCCAATGGTAAAGGGATGGGACGGGTTGATGAGGGGTGTGGGGGTCATGGTTGAGATTTGGTGTTTGAGGGGGATGGGGCGGAGGGGTCAGGGGGTGGGGGAGCGTCGAGTTCGGTAGAATCATGTCTTGGGGAAGTGGGTGGGGGAGCGGTCGAGGATGGAGGGTGTGGGGTGGTGGGATGGGGGTCCTGGGCGTTGGGTGGAGGGGGAGTGGATGGAGTTTGTTTCCAAGAACGCCATGAGGTTCTCAAGAGAGTCCTGAGACTGGTAGGGAGAGGAAGGACCGTAGAGGATGGTGGAGTCCGACGGTGTTTGAGGAGGAATTGGTGGAGAAGGGGGGAATAGGGAACTCGGGAGGGAGTGGGCTTGAGGGGAGGTGGGAGGTGGAAAGGTATGGGAGGGGTGGGTGGGAAGAAAGAGGGGTGAATGATGGGTGGAGGAGGGCAAGTGGGTTTTGGGGGAATCTGATGTGGGAATGTCCGAGTGGAGGGAGGAGGGAGGGTGCGGGGGGCGGGGGGGCCGCATGTTGGTTGGGGTGGGTGAAAATGTGTTAGAGTGACAAAATAGGAGTGGGGTGTGTGTGACTGGGTGTGAGAGAGGAGTGGGTGTCCCGGTAAGAGGAAATACAATGTCTCTGGGAAAGGAAAAAGGAGAGGGGGATTAGCTGTCCCGGTTGGTTCTTGTCGTTGAATCTGAAAAAAAATAAAAACAAGAAAAGGTGAAGTGGTGGAGTATGTGTTTATAGTGTGATTGTGGGTGGGCGGGGGATGGGGGGAGGGGAAAGGGAATAGGGGGGGGGAGGGGGGAGAAGAAAAAAGGTGTGTGTGTAGGGGGGTGGGGGGTGAGAAGGTGGTGATAAGCGTAAATGTTTGTATTAAATGTGCTTGTGTGTTAGTGCATGTGAGCCTATGTATGTGTTTGTGCGGAAATGTATGTCTGTGTGCGTGTGTGTATGCGTATGATAAAAGGTCGTGGACTGTGTGTGTGCCGTGTGTGATGGAATAAGAGTGTCTCACAAGAGAGGGAAAAAGAACTGTCCAGCTGCAAAAACACGCAGCAGAAAGTGTAACAAGGTGGGCCACTTTGCCATTGTCTGCAGAAAGTGTAACAAGGTGGGCCACTTGCCATTGTCTGCAGAAAGTGTAACAAGGTGGGCCACTTTGCCATTGTCTGCAGAAAGTGTAACAAGGTGGGCCACTTTGCCATTGTCTGCAGAAAGTGTAACAAGGTGGGCCACTTTGCCATTGTCTGCAGAAAGTGTAACAAGGTGGGCCACTTTGCCATTGTCTGCAGAAAGTGTAACAAGGTGGGCCACTTGCCATTGTCTGCAGAAAGTGTAACAAGGTGGGCCACTTTGCCATTGTCTGCAGAAAGTGTAACAAGGTGGGCCACTTTGCCATTGTCTGCAGAAAGTGTAACAAGGTGGGCCACTTGCCATTGTCTGCAGAAAGTGTAACAAGGTGGGCCACTTTGCCATTGTCTGCAGAAAGTGTAACAAGGTGGGCCACTTTGCCATTGTCTGCAGAAAGTGTAACAAGGTGGGCCACTTGCCATTGTCTGCAGAAAGTGTAACAAGGTGGGCCACTTTGCCATTGTCTGCAGAAAGTGTAACAAGGTGGGCCACTTTGCCATTGTCTGCAGAAGCTCAGCTGCAGTCAGAGAACTACACCAAGACGAAGAAGAGCAGGAAGCAGAGTATTTTGTTGGAGAGGTGCAGGAAGGCAAACCGACCGACGCAGGATGGCACATCAAGCTGAAGATTTGCGGACAGCTACTGACCTGGTGCATTGATACTGGCGCCCAAGTATCAGTGATGCCAGACCACATCTTCAGGCCGTCATTTGGAAAACTACACCATCCGGATCGCCAACTCCTGGGGCCTGGAGATCAGCGCCTAGAAATCAGCGGGTTTGCCTACATCAAGCTTTCCCATGGGAAGACCACCATCACTGAGAAGGAGTACATCGGAAAGACATCCAAACTGCTGCTTGGAATGCCTGCAATCCAGAAACTAGGGCTGATCCACGACATTCCTGGCGCATTCACAGTGCGCGCCATTCGCACTATGCCCAGCAAGACAAAGGGGAAGATGAGGGACGAGCCACTTGCAAAGTTTCCTTCCAAAGAAGATGTAAAGAAACAATATCCGCAGCTGTTCAAAGGATTGGGTGAACTCAAGAGCATGCAGCACATCGAGCTCAAAGAAAATGCAAAGCATTTTGCCAGACCGTCCCAAGAAGAGTTCCAATTCCTCTCCTGAAGAAGGTTGAAGCTGAACTAGAGAAGATGGTCAACAGCAGCGTCATCGAGCCAGTGGAGACGCCAACAGACTGGTGTGCACTAATAGTCGTCGTCCCAAAGCCAAATGGAGACGTTCGAATCTGTGTGGACTTGACCAAGATGAATGCCAATGTCAAGAGAGAGATCTACCCCATGCCGTCAGTTGAAGAGACGCTGAGCAAGATTGCCCAAGGCAAAGTCTTCTCCAAACTGGACGCCGACTCAGGGTTCCACCAGATCAAACTGGACGACGAGAGCTCCAAACTGACTGCATTCATCACTCCCTTCGGACGCTACCGCTTCAAACGTCTTCCCTACGGCATTTCCTCAGCGCCTGAGTACTTCCAGAAGAAGATGGACCAGATCCTTCAGGGACTTGAAGGAGTTCTTTGCCACATCGACGACATTCTGTCTTTGGCAAGAACAAGGAAGAACACGACGTCAGGTTGAAGACAGTTTTGGACAGACTATCCCAGAGTAGCCTGACTCTTAACGCCGACAAATTTGATTTCTCCCTGACCCGCCTCGAATACTTGGGCCAAGTGATCGATGCAGAAGGAGTCAAGGGGGATCCGGCAAAGGCCAAGGCCATCATCGACATGAAAGAGCCAGAAAATGTAGCAGACATCAGACGATTTCTTGGAATGGTCAACCAGCTCATGAAGTCTGTGCCAAACCTTGCGGAGAAATCGAAGCCTCTGAGAGACTTACTTCGAACCAAGGCAGCATGGACCTGGGGACCAGACCAGCAAGAAGCGTTAAAGACTCTGAAAAAGGACCTTTCGTTACCATCAACTCTTGCGCTGTACAGTCCGGAGCGTGAGATTGTGGTTTCAGCAGACTCCAGCAGCTATGGCCTGGGAGCTGTCCTTCTTCAGCGCCAAACCAACGGCAAGCTTCAGCCTGTTGCATACACCAGCCGCTCACTGACCTCAACAGAGCAGCGATATGCACAGATTGAGAAAGAAGCTTTGGCGGTTACATGAACCCCTGAACACTGGACAAATCTCCTTGTGGGTATGAGATTTGAGGTTGAAACCGACCACAAGCCACTGGTACAAAACTGATCGACGAGCTGCCAATCAGAATCCAACGATTCAGAATGAGACTGATGAGGTACAACTTCACCATACGCCATGTCCCAGGGGAAGAGCTATATACTGCAGACGTCTTATCCAGAGCATCTTTGCCAATTACAGACGAAAGACAACCTGACGCACCAGGCAGACGCATATGTCCACTCCATCCTGGTGACGCTGCCAGCCAGCGACAAAAGACTGGAGGAGATTAGAGCAGAACTACAGAAGGACGACATCCTGAAGGTGGTCATGCATCATGTTCAGAACGGGTGGCCAGAGAAGAATACCCTGAACCGACCTCTAAAGACCTACTTCAATGAGAGAGCTAGCATGACGATACATGAGGGTCTCCTGCTCCGAGGAAAGAGACTAATCATTCCAGCCACACTGCAGCAAGACGTCCTTCGAAACCTCCATGATGGGCATCAAGGAGTCAACAAGACGAAAGAAAACGCTGCAAACTCAGTATGGTGGCCCGGTATCTCCAGGGATATCGACCAGATGGTGAAAACCTGTCTGGAATGCAGCAAACAACGAAAGGCGAGAATCGAACCAATGAAGGGGACACCATTTCCTGAGAGACCCTGGTCCAGGATTGCAGCAGACTTCTTCAATTACAATAGCAAGTTTTTCCTTCTTGCTGTTGACTACTACTCCAGAAACATTGAAATAGCTCTAGTCTCCAACAAGGTCACAGCATCAGAGACTGTTGCCAAGATGAAGAAGATCTTCAGTCGCCACGGCATCCCAGACACCTTGGTGACAGACAACGGCCCGCAGTTTGCCGCAGAAGACTTTAATTCCTTTGCACGATCCTGGGGATTCAACCACATCACGTCCTCACCCCATTACCCCCAGTCCAACGGCGAGGTTGAACCGTGAAGAACCTCATCAAGAAGACCTGCGATGAGTACCTTGCCCTCCTGATGTACAGGAACACCCCCTTACCCACTGGTTTTCCCCCTGCCCAGTTAAGTATGGGACGCAGTCTCAAAACCAGAGTCCCATGCCACCCCAGCCTCCTCCTACCCCAAACCCTTTGTTGGTGAAGAAGAGGGAGGAGTACCGAAACCAGATGAAGATGGACTTCGACAAACGCCACCGGGTCGTCGCTCCAGAAAAGCTGTCACCTGGTGATGCAGTCTGGATCCCCGACCAGAAGAAAGAGGGCACCATCATCCAGCACCACGTGGCCCCACGATCATTCATCGTAGAGACATCTGACGGTGGCCTTCTGCGCCGCAACCGGCAGATGATGCGAAAACTCCACCAGCCAGCAGGTGAGGACAACCCGACATACACCCCACCTCTACAGGCTGACCGGCCGGTACAACGCCTGGTTCCTGTGGACAACGCTGACGGCAACGCGGGTGACGTTGAAACTCTGGTACGTCGTCACCAGACCAGAGTTACGTCTACGCCTAGAAGATCAACTCGGGCCATCAAGGCGCCGCAACGTCTCATCGAGGAAATGTGAAAACAAAAAGACGCTGATGAAAGACTCAGTGCTGCATGTGAATGTGAAAACAAAAGACGCAGATGAAAGACTCAGTGCTGCATGTGAATGTGAAAACAAAAGACGCAGATGAAAGACTCAGTGTGAATGTGAAAACAAAAGACGCTGATGAAAGACTCAGTGCTGCATGTGAATGTGAAAACAAAAGACGCAGATGAAAGACTCAGTGTGAATGTGAAAACAAAAGACGCAGATGAAAGACTCAGTGTGCATGTGAATGTGAAAACAAAAGACGCAGATGAAAGACTCAGTGCTGCATGTGAATATGAAAACAAAAGACGCAGATGAAAGACTCAGTGTGCATGTGAATGTGAAAACAAAAGACGCAGATGAAAGACTCAGTGCTGCATGTGAATGTGAAAACAAAAGACGCAGATGAAAGACTCAGTGCTGCATGTGAATGTGAAAACAAAAGACGCAGATGAAAGACTCAGTGCTGCATGTGAATGTGAAAACAAAAAGACGCAGATGAAAGACTCAGTGCTGCATGTGAATATGAAAACAAAAGACGCAGATGAAAGACTCAGTGCTGCATGTGAATATGAAAACAAAAGACGCAGATGAAAGACTCAGTGCTGCATGTGAATGTGAAAACAAAAAGACGCAGATGAAAGACTCAGTGTGCATGTGAATGTGAAAACAAAAGACGCAGATGAAAGACTCAGTGCTGCATGTGAATGTGAAAACAAAAAGACGCAGATGAAAGACTCAGTGCTGCATGTGAATATGAAAACAAAAGACGCAGATGAAAGACTCAGTGCTGCATGTGAATATGAAAACAAAAGACGCAGATGAAAGACTCAGTGCTGCATGTGAATGTGAAAACAAAAAGACGCAGATGAAAGACTCAGTGTGCATGTGAATGTGAAAACAAAAGACGCAGATGAAAGACTCAGTGCTGCATGTGAATGTGAAAACAAAAAGACGCTGATGAAAGACTCAGTGTGCATGTGAATGTGAAAACAAAAGACGCAGATGAAAGACTCAGTGCACCAGAATGCATAATGAAAAGATCTTGTGAAAGAGCTAGGGTCCAGTGTCTAGATATAATCGATGTTTATAGAGGAAGATTCTTGTCGAGTCTAAAGCAATTCAATTTGATTTTTTCTTGTTGAGTCTTAAGTATTTTAATTTGATCTTTTGCTTTTGAAAAGGGGAGATGTAGTGTAACTTACTATGCCTCCGAATTACGCGCTTACAACCAAAGACAGAAAAGTCTGGAACTGCCGGGATGCTTGCCACGTCATCAGTAGCTAGGCACTGCATGGGGTACTCGATCATTAAATTCTCTTGAAAACAATACCAATGACTGGTCTATGCATCGAAATCTAAGATTTCTTGATTCAGTGTTTTAACCCTTTCACCGCCAATGTCGCATTTTAGCACCACAATGGTTTACCACCCATGTCACTAAAAGACATCAAATCAGGGCCTGTTATCCAAAGACACTGTTCTCTTAAGTTTGGGAGGTAAGAAGGATAGGCCTAATCTCATACATGTCACATAGGAATTCCCAATATTGTAGATAATTTTTTTCTCTCTACCAAGTTCAGTATAATGGTATTTTTTGGCTGAAAAATGGCTGGCGGCGAAAGGGTTAACAGCTTGATTTTGTGTTTTGAACGACTGTGAAGTAAGAAATAGTTAGGCCCAGCAAGTCTGATTCCGCTGGAGGAAATCTTTTTGAAAGTGTTTCTTGAAAAAAGGCAGGAGAATGGACCGGCAAGGCAGAAAGATAGTAGATGACAGTAAGCAAAGGGAAAGGGCAGAGTCAAAGAGAGTGACATTATTAGAGGAAGCTACAAGCACAGAACTTCCAGCAGGTGGGGGAACTATTTATACAAAAGACCCCCTGGCATCCTCACGCGGGATCTGTTGAACTAGTAACAAGAGAAGCTGTGCCCTGTGTGGTACACAGTTTTTCTGCCCATGTTGTCTGTTAACAACACTTAAGTAAGTATGCACACACATACTACACACACACCTTTTAATATAGGCCTGATTAGGTAGGCCTAGTATGCTAGCGGATTAGAGTATTACCCAAAGAATATTCCTTTGAAGTTTGGAGGCAATCTGGGTACTATCAGGGGTGCTGATTTTCCGGAACAAGCCTGAAATCCATTTTTTTGTGTGCCGACACTTGTGATTTCCGTTTTTTTGTGTGCCGACACTTGTGATTTCCGTTTTTTTGGTGTGCCGACACTTGTGATTTCCGTTTTTGTGTGTGCCGACACTTGTGATTTCCGTTTTTTTGTGTGCCGACACTTGTGATTTCCGTTTTTGTGTGTGCCGACACTTGTGATTTCCGTTTTTTTGTGTGCCGACACTTGTGATTTCCGTTTTTTGGTGTGCCGACACTTGTGATTTCCGTTTTTTGGTGTGCCGAAACTTGTGATTTCCTTTTTTTGGTGTGCCGACACTTGTGATTTCCGTTTTTTGGTGTGCCGACACTTGTGATTTCCGTTTTTTGGTGTGCCGAAACTTGTGATTTCCGTTTTTTGGTGTGCCGACACTTGTGATTTCCGTTTTTGGGTGTGCCGACACTTGTGATTTCCGTTTTTTGATGTGCCGAAACTTGTGATTTCTCTGGAGGTTTTTTGGAGTGCCCAAACTTGTGGCTTCTGGCTTTGGGAGTGCCCAAACTTGTGGCTTGCCCGTTTTTTTGGGTGGCAAAACTTATGGCTTCCAGTTTTTGGAGTACCAAAACTCATGGCTTCCATATTTTTTTGGAGTGCCCAAACTTGTGGCTTCCGGTTTTGGGAGTGCTGAAACTACCGGCTTCTGGAGCATTAAAACTTGTGGCTTTCTATTTTTAGAGTGGTATATAAAAACAAAATTGGCTGGGATGAGAGATTTCAGGGAAAAGCCATTGTTAAGCTTTGCAAGCAATGGCGTAATTTGGTGCAAATGTACCACCTCCTCCACCCCCCCTCTGTACACCCCCCCACCCTCCCAAGAAAAGTTTTGTAGTGGATGGTTAATCATTTAAACCAAACCACGTTTTGTTTACTTGTTTCCCATCACATAAAAGTATGTCAACACTCAGACATCAAAACTATACATCATACAAATCATTTTCAGGAAAACATACGCCATTTCATAGTTTTACTTCTTCTTTTATACATGAAATATACAAATTTGTCAGTGCTTTACAAAAACAAAACGAACATTGTTTTAAAATCCACCCAATAGATTTATTTTTTCACACAAACTAAAAAAGTAAAGATGTCTAGTTTTTCTCACAAAATGCAACATATCACAAGTTACGATAATAATAGACATTAAATAAGACTGGAAAAAAATCAGACATGATAACAAATCTTTCATGAGTTTATGGTACCTTTTTCATGTTACCATGCATTCACTCTTTTGTTAAACCATCATATCATCAAAGACAAGTGTGTGTGTGTGTGTGTGTGTGTGAAACACAAAACGGGCCTTATAACTCCGCCGTTTTTCGCCCGAATCACTTCAAATTTGCTATGAGCCCGATGGCAACGGCAACCGAGGCGGCCTTGTCATTTGCGCGGTTTGGCAAATGCGCGAAACGCGTATCCGCCGGCCTCTCGGCGCCCGTATCTCCGGTATTTCTGGACCGATGGCCTTCAAATTTGGCAGGTAGATGACCGGGGACGGTGACTATAGATGTGCCAAACCGGAAGCGAATCGATTCAGAAACGCGCGCGATATACGCCGCTTCACCTTTTCACAAATAACTCCGCCGCTTCAAATTTGCTGTCAGGCTTGCTATGGCTGGGGCAAAGCCTGGCAGCAAATTTGAAGAGAATCGGGAGAGCGTGTCACTCTCAGAGCAGCGCCAACGGGAAACGGGGCCTTATAACTCCGCTGTTTCTTACCAGTACTTGGCGTTACCGTTACTAGGCTTTAAATTTAGCTGTAGCTCAGCACTACCAGAGCAGCATTACCGTTACGGGGCGTTACCGTTACTAGGGAGAGCGCGTCACTCTCAGAAGCAGCGCCAATTTGGAAACGGGGCCTTATAACTCCGCCGTTTCTTACTAGGAATCACTTCAAATTTGCTGTACTAGGCGTTACCGTTACTAGGCGTTACCGTTACTAGGCGTTACCGGTACTCGGTGTTGCGCTAGTAACATAATTATAACCCATCTGTCCTTTCTTTTAAGATATGCATGTGTGCGCAAGTTCGCATGCATGCGTGTGCTTTTGCGTGCGCGAATGTGTATGCATGTGTGTGTATATGCGTACATGTTTGCATGCGCGCATGTATGTGTGCATGCATGAGCATGTGAACCTATGATCTCCAGATACTAAAACCTTTGAAAAATGGGTTCATTTAATTATAGGCTGTAAATGATGTTGACTGAATAGTGATTTACAAAACATGTTCACGCAATATGAATCACTGTCTCCAGGACAGAAGCACTGGTTCAAAGTCTCATCCATTTAATTCATCAATTAACTCATAAAGCCAGTAACTGAGCCCAGAGTCTGATGCACAGTTCAATCATGAATCTATTCAAAAAGCTAAATCACAATCGGCAAAGCCTTATGCATAGGTCAAAGATGCCTACCCCTTCTTCTTCTTCTGCGTTCCCAGGCCATATGGCCATAATGGACAAGGTACATATGTGTCCGGTTTTTAGTTTCCACTGGTCTCCCCGCTGCGTACAGCCGACACACCCTGATTTCGGAGGAGCTCAAAGGAGAAAAACTATTTGGAAGAATTCACTCCTTAAAATTGGTGTTATCTAGTCAAAATTGCTTTTCACTTCTTAAAATTAATGTTATCTAGTCAAAATTGCTTTTCACTCCGCCATATTATAAAGCATCCTACGAACAGGAAGTGACGTTGGCCACTCAAAATCAAAATGGTTGCAATCCACAACTTCAGCAGTTTGAAATTTATCTAATAGTTTATTCCCTATCTACCAGAACAGACGGCGGAAAAACATATTTCAGAACATTGCAACCGATTCTCTTATTTTCCAAAAAAAACCCCACGGGCCTACTATTACGGTTATTGGTTTAATCAACTTAAACATCCATGGGTGCTACTGCCGGTTTTATAAACGGAAATCCGTAAATTAAGTTTCTGCTGAGACGGAAATTCCGTATTTTTAAAATTTTGTCCCCCCCAAAAAAAAACCCAGATTGGTTAGTCCAGTTGGGGGCATTTTGAATCTGGGTCTTCCAGCCACCGGAAGTGAAAATACAATAACAAAAATGGCGTCCAAGTCCCATTCATCCATACTTACTTGAATTAAATCCAGCATTATTAGCATGAATTTTGTGTCATCAAAACTACAAACTTCACAGAAAGGTAAGTTACAACTATATTGCAATTTACCCAATTATATTTATGATGTTAAACGTATGAATATGTTAAAAATGTTGCTTAGAAAAACTCAATTGAGAGTCATTGTTTGGATCGACGGACCTCGCATTTAACTTATGATATAACTATTATCTTATATTTGAACGGCTTTATAACTTATAGATGTGTTTCTGAAAATTAATGTCAGTTTAAAAAATCTCAGTCATGAAAATATGATTTTAATCGTAGATCTTTTGTATTTCTTGTAAAAAGGTCACATGACTTGTCATGTCTCAGCTCTGTTCAACTTAGACTATACTCAGTATCCTGTCTCTCAACTATCATTGACCTAGATTCTTTGCTTACCATCTGTGTGTGCATGTATGTATGTACGTATGCACACAGACATCTGATTCTCAAAAACCAACTACAGTAGATTCCTGCTTTAGAACTCAAAAGCACTGGGTAACTTGCAATAATTTTCTGATCCCAGTTTAAGGATCTCAAAATGAAATTTCAGTCCCTCCAATTTTGACTTAAGCAATTTTCACTCTTAATCACATGCACTTGAAATATTTATTTCACTGTTTTTAGCGACGTGCTATCCCTCCTTTTGGACCCTCTATACTCTAACTTAGGGTTCCATGGGACCACTTGTCTTGCAGGTCAAGTTACAGCCCTGAATGCCATCTTCAGGATGCCTTGAAAGTAACCTAAAATTTATTCTTCAGATTGCAGGATTGCGTTGCCCCCCTGAACCCCTTAACGGGGCGCTGCCCCTGTACCCCGCCAGGGCCTGGGCGGCCCCTGGACCCCTGCCTTTCATTTTTTTTCATTTTGGGGAGTAGCACCCATGAACATCGCATGATTCATAAAGCAAAACACTGGCTCCACAGCCTTACACATCGGTTGATCGATTCAATCATCGCATGATTCATAAAGCAAAACACTGGCTCCACAGCCTTACACATCGGTTGATCGATTCAAACATGGCATGACTCATAAAGCAGGACACTGCATCATACGTTGAGTGAAAAGTCTCCCATCTGCATAGCTTAATCAGGCGAACCCTCCAAGGACTCGTAATAGGAATTGTTCGGAAATAATTAAGGGGAGTAATTTCATGGTGTGAGGGAGTGATCTTGCCTAATTCAATCGGTCAAACAGGGGAAGGCACTCTACTATCACCTCCAGTAGCCTATCGACTCGTGTGTTTGAGCAGACATACAGCACTTAGAACACCATGCATCATTCTAAAAAAATATGTCATTTATATTTTTACGTCACATTTTGCAAGTTTTATCAGCTGGCCACCCCTAATTTTTCTAAAACAATGTTTGCAAGTCGCTGACTCGCATCCTGCGGTTTCAAGCTTCGACGCCATTGTTGCATTGTTGCTATGGCATTTGACCGAGTAATGGAGGTAAATAACTCTAATTGCTAAGTGCTCTCCCCTAATTTTTTCCGAAAATCGTCTATTCAGTGGAGCAGACAGCGTGTGACGTGATGCGCCCCCTATCTGGTGTCTTCCAGAACAAAGGTACGGTGAGGGTACCCTTCCGTCTCCACCACCAGGTACCGGTACTCGTACTTTCCAGCGTCACCCTGAAATTAAAACACGCACGCCTTAGTCGCTTTCATAATTAGTTGTATGGCTTTTAGGTATGGAGAATTCTGTGCCTGTTTAAAAAAAAAAATTGAATGAATTAATGAAAATCCGTTTAACGTCCTCCGGTCTGGAACAGACACATGTGGGACATTGGTGGATAATAAAGATGGTGGGAGTGATCCCGGAGGCAGTGCAACACCAGGAAAGTCCCAAATTTATATCAATACAGATATCCTTTTTTTTGGTGATTTTACACATACCTAAGGCTAGAAATAAAGAACAAGATTAGTGGGCTTCAGGGATTTTTGTAAAACATTACACATGTTTTTAGACTTATAAGGCACCCAAGTTTTACACCAAATTCAGATTTTGTTATTATATTTTCCTACTATATTAGCAGTCACATTATAAGGCGCAGAGGTCTCCTTCTGGGAAAAAAGTATTGCCTTACAATCAGAAAAATAGGGTGTATTTGACTTTTACTCGTATGCACAAGTAAAAGATGTAGACTTCAACAATGGTTTAGTATTTCGCATATTATTTCATGAGATGATTTGCAAAACCAATTTGCAAAAACAGAAATTGAAAACTGAAACTGTGCACCAGTATTTGTGCACACTAGTATCTCCCTCCCCCTCCCTCCTCCCCCCACTAGCTGTTATAAAATGGCAGTCTCATCTGGAATCATGGGAATATATTTTTTTCAAACCTCAAAAGTGTTATCAGTAAAATTAGTTTTGTTAATGATGTTAGTCAATAACTATATGCCAAATCTCTTGCTGCCTTATTTGTCTGAATGAGATCCAAAACAAATGTTAGGCTTGTCGTCCTCTCGGTCCCTAGGGACACATATGGGACATTGCTTCTTTTTTCGATTAGGTGGAGGAGATCCATTTGATCTACAGAGCTGATTCTAGGATTTTGAAAAAGTGGGGGCGTTCCCCCCCTAAGAATGAAAAAAGGGGGGCAGGTCCAATGGATACGAGGGGAAGACGGCCGATTCAATCTTCGTTAGCCATGGCCACTTCTTCAGTCACTCGTCTTAGAACAGGTGTTCCATCGCACTAGTGCCGTTATCTTCAGGCTGCTTCTCCGAAACTGTTGATGCAGTAGCTGTTTCTGCAACATCTTCTGCACACTCATTTGGCAGAGGATTTCTTTTTTTTACTTTGCTGCCACAAAAATCAAAGTCGAAGAGCGTCGTTGTCCGCTCCACTTTGAAGAAAATTCAACATGGCAGCTTCTTGTCAGTAAAACGAGATGAACGTGATTGGTTGATTTACACTAACATTGTAAAGGAACCAATGAAATGTAGAGAAATCATTCATTTCTGCTCTATGCTTTCGGTTTGTGCAGACGATGAAGGAATTCCCGCAGCGATCGGTAAAAAATGCGGGCAGTTCTGCAAATATGCGGTCGTCGGCCCGCGTTTAGACCCGATTCTTGCGGGAAGGAACAGATTGTGGGGGGATTGTACCAATCCCGCGCCCTAGAATCAGCTCTGCTCTACCCTTGAAATAGTGAAAGTAAACCAAGGGAGGCAGCAGAAGCGGGACATCCTCATTACCTCACACAGTGAAGTTATAATTAACTGTTGGGTTTAATTTAGTTATTATCTTTTTGTTGTGGTTTAGAAATTAAGACACACATGATATTTCTTTACCTTACGTAAGTCAGTTTATTGGTACTACGTTAGGCATATTCTTATTCATAACTCTAGATATAAAGACATTTTATCATGTGTACCTGCCAATGTAATTTTCGCATGCTGTGGTAGATTTGTGTATTAAGTTAGTAGTAGTGGGCCAAGGGAGGCCACTTGTTGAACGTATGGCTGCTATGCTATGCCTGTACGATGTAGGAGCAGTAAATAAACAAGTCGTTCCTGACTCTACGGTGTGATCTGCTTCACATGCACTCGGTTATATTTCTATTAATAGGTGCAATACACACATAACTGACACTACCTTTCACACACACTCTCACCACAATAATTACCTGCTGTAGCCTTAATTACACTCACATAAATAAACACTTTTTTTTTGTGGTCTAATATCACTTTGATGGCTTGGAGTCAAAACGGACTATATTTAGATAGTCCATTTGCGTATTATTGGATTTATTACAAAAACTAATAACTTGTATCAAACAATGATTGCAGAAACATAAAAAGGGGGTTTTGCCTTTTATATTTCAGCAGTCTTTTTTTTATATAAGTAATTAGTTTTCGTAATAAGTTCAATAATATGTCAATGGACTATCTATAGATAGTCCGTTTTGACTCCAAGCCATCGACTGTCTTACAGGTGAACAGACGTAAAACTAAAAGAACAAACACAGTGAAGTCCCTTTAGCTGCTGGAAAGCGTCAACCGATCAAATTAGTTTTAACATTTAAAAATGGCTTGCCATTCACACACACACACACACACACAAAATCTGTAATCAGTTTTTGTTGGCTTAACCTGGCTAAAAGATTTCAGGGATCATCCCAACAACATAAGCACTTGAACATTATGGTACAAAAGATTTCAGAGATCATCCCAACAACATAAGCACTTGAAGTTCAAGTGCTTGAAGAGATCATCCCAACAACATAAGCACTTGAAGTTCAAGTGCTTATGTTGTTGGGATGATCTCTGAAATCTTTTGTACCATAATGTTCAAGTGCTTATGTTGTTGGGATGATCCCTGAAAACCATATTCTTCAAGTTGAACACTATGGTACAAGCGCATCAGCTGTGGATAAGAACATTACGTGTGTGACCGTATTTTGATTACCCCGCCACGTGGGCAGCCACACTCCGTCTTTGGAGGATTTGGGAGACTGATGATGTTATGCTAGGAGCTTGTCACGGCTAAAGACAATCCCCGCATAATTATGCATAACAAGGACATTTTGATGTAGCCTTGGTGTTCTAGCCTATGTCAATTGGTCCGACACAGCCTTAACTCATTCACATCGCAACGATCTTGAATTATTAAAAAAACTCACAAATTACTCCAACCATACACACAAACAAAACATACATAAACAAAAGGAGAAATCAAAGACTACAGGTTTTTACTTCAGGTTTAGACATAACGAAGTGGTAGATCAGACTTTTTTTTTATATATATATAGACTTTACATAGAAATCTCTACACCGATTGGTTTCCATACAACAAACCACTACAAAAGCAAAGTCAGAGGCAAAATTGTGGTCTAAGGGAGCGGAGCGAGTTTAGATGTGACCAAGGTATGGTGTGCACACAGATTTACTTCCCTTGAAGGAAATGCATCAAATTGACAGCTATCTATTAATTCCGGACATATATGGCCGGAACGACTTGAATGAGTTGAGCCAAGGCGACTGTAATCGGTGAATTGCAGGAAAGTGGGAACCCTCTAACTTAACAGTCCAAAACTATGGCTGAGAAACAAACACCCAAGGTGCTCATGGGACACTGAGACATGCACACTAACCCCACCTGCCCTACCAACACCAGAGCCACTCACTTTCTGGACCTCCACGTGCACGGTGGCTTTCTTGTAGGGCCCTTCGATGTAGAACCGCAACCTCATGTGGGGCACACCCTGCACTTCAAACTCTGTGTGGCTGTGTGGAAAAAATACAAACACAGAGATACGTTATTCACACAAGTTGCAAGCAAACACACACATAAATACTGTATTCTACAGACTATAAGGTGAAACTTTTCCCTCAAACTCAGACCCCTGCGCCTTACAATATGACTAATAATATACAGTGGCACCTCCCTTATAAGACCTCCCATTATAAGACTCCCTCCCGTATAAGACCTACTTCTCTGAGATTGCCCTTCTTTGTAAGTATTAAAATTACCTCCCTTATAAGACCCCTCCATTATTAGACCTCATTTTGGATGATTTCTGAAGGTATTATAAGGGAGGTTCCACTGTAGTAAGAAACTGTAGGAACAAAATCAGGATTTTGTGTCAACATTTTTTTGGATGTCTCAAAATAGGGTGCAGCGTATACTCCATAACAAATGGTAGTTGCTGAATTTCTGTAAGATGTTTCTAACCTGCAATGCCTTACTAGTCCTAAAACAGTTTTACATTCATAAAAAAACAATGACAACAAGAGCATAGAAAAGACCCCCCAAAATGGCACCCATAAAAACACACCACACACACACAAATCAGAGCACAAAATGTACACAAGACATTGAACACAAACACAAAAATTAAAAGTTGATTTTGTACTTTAAAAGAGAAGTAATAACAAGACAAGACAAAACAAACAAAACCAGTTACAGTGGAACCTCCCTTATAAGACACCCCCACCCCCCCTCATAAGACTCCCTCCCACTGAAGACCTACTTCTCTCAGACATTGCCCTTCTTTATGAACAAATTATACCACAAAACACTACCAACCCTCCATGCACTGTACAAATGTGGCTTGAAAACGCTTTATAGCTTAAATGCCACTGTTAATAGTGGTGGATCCATAAAGGATGCCAGTGGTTCTACCCTGTTGGGGTTGATCCACAAGATAGTGTTTGTTAGCAGATATACATACTGACGAGAATTCCATAATTCGAAAGAGATCTCTCTATGTACCATGCTCATACACTATCTGTCCCCCATTGGGACAAAAAGCAAACCAGCACAATCTTTTACTTTTATTTTATTCTTTTCAAAGTATACACAGTTAGTGGTGTTTGTGGTTTCTTTGATCAAATATTATTGCCCTTCTTTGTAAGTATCAAAATTACCTCCCACTTAAGTCCTTATTTGGGATGATTTTTCGAGGTCTTAAAAGGGAGGTTCCACTGTATTTCCATCATCACCCAAAAGGAGAGAAAAGGGAAAAGAACCAATAACATGAACAACACGGATTTGGCAAAAAATGTATGCGTCAGTCAGTACCTGACATGTCGTCGTCGCCCTCTCCGAGTGGTCTCCCCATAACCCTTGATGGGTTCCCCGAGGGCTGCCGCCACCTGGTGACAAGAAAGTCCAACCAACACTGTCATTACAGTGGAACCTCCCTTATAAGACCTTCAAAAATCAGCCAAAACGAGGTCTTATAAGGGAGGGGTCTTATAAGAGAAGTAATTTTTAATACTTACAAAGAAGGGCAATGTCTCAGAGAAGCAGGTCTTATGTGGGAGGGAGTCTTATAATGGAAGGTCTTATAAGGCAGGTTCCACTGTACTAGGATCCTAAAGGAAAGCAACACTTCAGCCCAATCAACACAACTTTAGACTTCTTATTGCTTAACCCCTTCACTGCCGAGCCCGGTTCCGGGGCAACTATTTGCCAATCCGTTTTAGGTTGCCGAGTCTATCGCAAAACTTTCTGAATAAAAGTGCATATAACCTATGCTTTTCTGAACGGGGATTGAATATACTATCCTTTGAGAACACTCTCACATGCATTTAAACATACTGCGTAAAGCGTATGGATAGAAAAAGGGAAACTCTTAGAATAACCCTATGACGGATATTTCCGTGACGGGGCAGTTTATAGGTTACCGGAAGTTGACGGAAATATCCGTGACGGGGCAGTGTAATGGTTAACCCCTGCACAAACAAACGACAGAGGAATAAACCCAGAGACCCCTTAAAAGATGAAGTTCTAGATTTGCTCACATGCTCCTCAGTAGAGGTATGGTTCCTCAAATATGCATAGTAATTAGCATGTTATTTGGCCTAAAAAATAGTACAGTGGAACCTCCCTTATAAGACCCCCGTTATAAGACTCCCTCCCACAGACATTAACTTGTGGCAGTGCCATAGCCGATGAGGTTTAACCGAGGTGTGGTCACCACTGCAGTTATCTGTGTTGATAAAAAATCGGGACTTTGCTGGTTTCGTACTGCCTCCGGGCATTGCCTCCAGTGTTGTTCCCACCATATTTGTATTTACAAATGTCCCATATGTGTCTGATTCAGACCAAGAGGACGTAAAACTCCATTTTCGTCGTCCCTCCCACAGAAGACCTACTTCTCTGAGACATTGCCCTTCTTTGTAAGTATTAATATTACCTCCCTGTTACAACTCCCTCCCATTTAAGACCTCAATTTGGATGATTTTTGAAGGTCTTATAAGGGAGGTTCCACTGTATAAGCTATAATAATCACCAAAGAGCAGAAGCGCAGACCTTCAGATTGTTTTCAAACTTCATGGGTCACATGACCCCTGATTACAGAACATGAGTCCATTTCCAAAATAATGGGACCGTAATGCGTCACTGTAGTATTACACTGAAATTTAATTACAGACTTCATGGGTCATATGACCCCTGGCTGCACAAAATGAGGGGTCAAATCACCTTCAATACGGGTCAATGACCCGGGCCCACTGACAATCTGAAGCTCTGGAAGAGTCATATGATATGAAAAGAAAGGTATTGAAATGTTCCTTTCAGTGAAAACTAAATATAATCTAATCTACGCTCTCTCTGCGCAATTACATAAAAGCCTTACCCAGGGTACATCCCCATTCTCTCAGTCATGAGGACTGTTGAACAGTTGGTGTTTTTTCTTTTTTATCGATCGCTCAAACAGCCTCCTGTCATAGCGTCATGCTACCGCCATGCGCCTAACTAAGAAATAATTAGGCCCAGCATGCCCAACTTCGGCTGAAGAAATGTTTGTAAGAGTTTCTAGAAAAAAGGAAGGAGACTGGACCAGTAAGGCAGAAAGATAGTAGATGACAGTAAGCAAAAGGAAAAGGCAGAGTGAGAGAGTGACAGATTAGAGGAAAACATTAGCATAGACTTCCAGAAGATGGGGGAACTATTTGTATGAGTCACCCCCCCCCCCCCCCTATCCCCACTGAGGGGGAGGGGGGGGAGTAATTGCTAGCATGGTCTCCTAAAGGCAGATTGGAAAGGCTGATGCCCTAAGTGCCGATGTAACAGATGGCAAAACACTGCTCTTTATCATAAGGCTGTGTCAGACCAATTGACATAGGCTAGAACACCAAGGCTACATCAAAATATTATGTTCTGCATAGCTATGCGGGGATTGTCTTTAGCCATGGCAAGCTCCTAGCATAACAATATCAGTCCAAAATCCTCCGATGTCGGAGTGTGGCTGCCCACGTGGCGGGGTAATCAAAACTGGTCACACACGTAATGCTCTCATTCCTAGCTGGTGCATTTGTACCATAGTGTTCAAGTGCTTCGGCTGTTGGGATGATCCCTGGAGTCTTTAAGCCAGGATACGACAACAACAAACAAACAACAGATGACAAAACACTGCTCTTTATCTAGATAGCTACTCTCAAAGGGGACAAAAGCAAAGAAGAAGGAAGCTAAATCAAAGATTGAATTGACAGTGAAAATGACAGGTAAACTTGTGGTTTCTGACCTCCATATTGTTCTGGCATTTCTTGAGAGCATCGCCGTAAATTCCACTAGGACTCTCTGAAGAAAACAGCTCTCTTCCGATCACGTAAAACATCAGACCTGTTCCACAGATTATTATCATTGTTGTTATCATCATCAACATCTTCACCATAGACCCCACTATGACTTTCCAAGCAACATGAAAAAGGCTTCATTTTTTGGGGGGGGGGGGGGGGGGAACGTTTTTGGGGACACTTTTCCATAAATTGAGAAATAAAGAAATAAAAATGAAAGAAAATGAAGAGGAAATCAACTCGACATAATAGAAGTAGGTCTTATGTGGGAGGGAGTCTTATAATGGGAGGTCTTATAAGGGAGGTTCCACTGTACATGTTATTGCAAAGTCATTGTCAGCTAACAACAAAAAACAAAATAACCGTATCTTGAAGGGTGAAATCAGTATATATAAAAAAGGGGGGGGGGGGGGGGGGGGGGGATGTCGCTGAGAGATGATATGAGTTTTATGAATAATCAGGAAAGGATTAACTCATTCCGCCCAGCGGACAATCTGTTGGGCACCCTAGTGCAACTACCAGCGACTGTGATTATTCCGCCCTGCGCCTGACAAGGGGGTTCTAGTTCGACTGTGATTAACTCCTCCGCAGCGCCTGACAATCTGTTGGGCACCCTAGTGCAACTACCAGCGACTGTGATTAACTCATTCCGCCCAGCGCCTGACAATCTGTTGGGCACCCTAGTGCAACTACCAGCGACTGTGATTAACTCATTCAAGCGCCTGACAATCTGTTCAGTGGACTACCAGCGACTGTGATTAACTCATTCTAGTGCAACTACCGCCCAGCGCCTGACAATCTGTTGGGCACCCTAGTGCAACTACCAGCGACTGTGATTAACTCCCGCCCAGCGCCTGACAATTACTTTCCTTATCAATCTAGCAAAACTATTAATAGTTTCTAGATTGATAAGGCGTGATTAACTAATTTGTCTGTTGGGCACAGTCGCTGGCATCTGTGAAGTCTTGAACAATCTGAAGGGGTTGGGCACCCTAGTGCAACTAGTACTTCAACCCCTTCAAGTTCAAGACTTCACTGCCTTAGACAAACATCGTGACTGGCCTGGGGTTGCTTAGAAAAAAACAAAAACAAAAACAAAATAAGAAGCGCAACAAAACTCAACACTGTCAATGATTCAGTTTTGACCACATTACTGGTTGATCCAAGTTTATTTTTCGCTTCGAAATCGAGGCTACTTGCATTATGGTCAGAATCATTAGTCTCATTAGTCTCCTTATTACTATCACTGTTCATGAAAACATGTTGGGGTAGTTTCTGAGGCTCGTGTAGGGCCCATTTGTTTTCACATTTTCAACATTAAACATTGAAACAGAAGTGCCAAACATAAGTTAAACGAAAGTTGGAAGAGTGATGAAGAGAAGTAACTCAAAAAACGTGGTTTGGATTGAAAGAAACCATGGATTTAGACAGGTTTTAGACTCAGACATTGCTGTTCCGAGACTACTCAGAATTAGGCCCTGACTGGCGTGTTCTCCTGTTCCGAGTATACTCAGAATTCATCCGGAATGAGCTAATGACTAAAATATGTTTATTCTGAAGCTATAAATTTACGTCGGAATGATCGCTAAGCTTGTTGCGCGGCTTTAAATAATTTTGCAAGCATTTCATTGTACTTTTTTGTGTGTTTTGTAATAAAACTAGTACCTCTCTCAGAACCTGCAGGGGACTGCAGCTTGCAGGGCAAATGGGCAGTGCGCAATGGGTTAAATAAACAGCACTATTACTACTAGTATTAGACTGCAAAATAAATGAAACTAAAGCATTCACCAAGTGCAAACCTCCACCAAGGTGTTTTTTTCTGACTTACAACTACAAGAATCCATTTGCATGATAAGCACAACACATACACACAAAGACAATGAGATCTTCTGGCCGCCCCAATGTGGATCAATCTATCGGCTTATATCACAGTACTTCCCTTTATTGAATCAGAGGCTTCGTGGTGTAGTTGGTTAGAGTCGCCGCTCGTAATCCAACGGGTTTGCGAGTGCGCTGGTTCGAACTCAGCTCTGTCCGCGGTGTTGTGTCCTTGGGAAAGATACTTTACTCCTATTTCCTGGTCCTCTGGATGAGACCTTAAACCGAGGTCCCGTGTGTGAATGCACACAAAAGATCTTGTGCACACGTTAAACAGGGGTCGCGCTAGTGTTTTTGAAAACGCGTGTCGGCAAAAAAATGCGTAAGGGAAGCAAAAAATCGCGTCAAAGAACAAAATGATAAATCTAAGCTAAAAACAATGAAAACAAGACCAGCAACAAAAACATGCATTTTTATTCACTAACCAGTCATTTTCGGCGATCACGGCATAGACTGAAAGAGTCAAAGACAGAAGTCTGGCAATTGTGCAACAACGCGCTCATTTTGCGCCAAACGCTTCATTTACGTCACAGTTAATTGACTGGAATCTGGATATCCAGTGGCCAAGCACCATGAAAGGAAGCAAAGGCTGGAAGGGGGTGGGGGGTGGAGTCAGACAATGCGCTTACAGTGATTTTCCCGCCACACTGCACAGCGCCTACGTCACAGCAGTACTGGACGGAATATGGATAACTAATGAAAGAGAAAGGATGGGATACTTACCTCCTCTGAAAGCAGTGGCAATTTTCTATAGCCTGTTCCAATGTTTGGTGTAGCAGCACCACTATACGTGTAGGACCGTAGGACTTCTAAAGTCTGATTCACCATCTAGACTCAAATGCGATTTTGAGCGGACGTCATTTTGCTTACGGGTTACGCGTAAACGCCGTAAAAATGCGTCAGTGATTTTTAAAACGCGTCAAATACGTAAGAAACATGCGTTAGCGCGACCCCTGGATAAAGCGCATTCCACTATTCGGTAGAAGTAGGCCGCGTTGTGCCGGTGGGATGGATGACACGAACTCACATTGCATGCAAAAATGGGTGGCGCTGTACAAGAGCGACATGCTCTCCTGTGGGAGCAACCCGAAACTCGTTTCTGTGACTACAAAATACCCAAATCTATTTCTGGTGTGAATTGGAAAGAGAGAGGGAGACACTCAGACAGAAAGAAAGAGTAAGTTTTGCATTGTTAAAAAACAGCCCTTAAATGGAACGCCACCTGGTGTGAAGGGCTAAGGACAATAGAATAACTCCACCTAAACATCCCATTGAAAATGCTCACCAGTGACAGCAAATCCAACAAGGATGACCACAGTGTAAGACGCATCCTTGCCGGCTTCTTTCACTGCAAAACAATTAGCAACAATGCAAACATTGTGAATTGTATAGAAAAAACCCAGACAGAGACTGAGAGTGAGAGAGAGAGAGAGAGAGAGAGAGAGAGAGAGAGAGAGAGAGAGAGAGAGAGAGAGAGAGGGAGGGAGAGAGAGAGAGCGACAGAAAATTGAATTGAAATTTGAATTGAATTAATTTAATTTTATTTATAGAGCTAGAGGGTAATAGAATAAGCAATAACATTAACATGCTTTTTTACATCCAGCACTCTGGAGAAAAAAAACACCATTATATAAGTAGTCCTAAATGAAAAAGGAAAACGAGTACAGACAAAGCTATAGTATAAGGCATGCAAAATACAACCTTATGTAATAACACTACAAAGACAAAATCAAACCTAATATTATAAGAGAGAGAGAGAGAGAGAGAGAGAGAGAGAGAGAGAGAGAGAGAGAGAGAGAGAGAGAGAGAGAGAGAGAGAGAGAGAGAGAGAGAGAGAGAGAGAGAGAGAGAGAGACTCAGAGAGAGAGAGAGCAGGAGGAGGCAATCACATACTGTTAATAACATACTGTTGAAACAAGAAACAAGAGAAGAGAGAGAGAGAGAGAGAGAGAGAGAGAGAGAGAGAGAGAGAGAGAGAGAGAGAGAGAGAGAGAGAGAGAGAGGTAAATGAAGGGAAGACAGAAAACTACAATTCTGATCCCAGCTCATTTAAACAGATCTAATGTGAGATCCATATACATAACTTCCCTCTATCTCTCTCTCACAGCCACACACACACAATCTCCCATCATCATCATCCAGTGCATCACTCACTGCCACCAGTTTCTGAATCTGGCAAAATTGTGTCATAAAATACGCAGAAATAGAGAAAAAGAAGCCAGTCCTTCTGCTAGTTGAATGTTTGCTTAGTTGTTCTTTAGACACCCCCAGCATGTTTATGAGCCTCAATCTAAAAAAAAGTCTGCTTCTTTCAGTTTTATAAAAATAATCCTGACTCTAACCCAATCCCAAATTTCAGAGTCTTTTTAATGATTTTGACTGATTGTCTTTCAAAAACTTGCTCAGACCCAAAATAATTTTTGCAACGTCATTGCCAAAGAGGGGACGTTATATAGGCCGCGAGGCCTAGGCTTGAGAGCCTGTCCCTACTACTACTACTACTACTAATCCATTGCCAGAAAATGGCAGAATGTTGCTTCTCAGTGAAATTTTTCAATGCAAAACTTTGACAAGGGTGTGTGTGGGGGGGGAGAGGGGTGCACAAGCCTATATAATTCTTGCCTTTTTGTCCCACTGTAAGATGGGCATATGGGTTTTCTTTGGCCTTAGCAAGGCTTTTCGTATCACCGGCTGTTCCTTTGAAGTCTTTCTCTGTGCTGCTGTTGCGGTGACTCAAGAGCACGGCACCTTTTGGCTTCAGACACAAGTCGTCTCCAGCAACGCTTAAACAATCTGCTGGATGAAAAGTTATGGATGCCGCACTTGGAAAACGAAAGTCCTTGATGCGACCTGGAGCAAGAATGCCATAGGCACGATTTGGGCCTTGGAACGGAGACAGTTTAAATGAGCTCCTAAAATAACATCCTTCCACGAATAGCAAAGTTTTGGGCAAATTTGAAAATAGTTTTTGCACGCGTACACCCATTTTGGCCGTGAGTTGCTCAATCAAAAAGTTCTCAAAATCCCACGTCGAGTGAAGTTAAGAGAGTAGTTTCCCTGGACACAGCTAGGTGAGAATTTGTCTCTTTTTGATGATTCCATGAAAATGGTAACACTTTAATATTATTTGTTTATATTTGAATCCTTACTGGCTATTTTATTAGTATTTTGTCAATGTCAACTTAACTGTGTGTGTATTTTTATTTATAGTGTAAAATTTACATAAATGAATTGCACATTTTGACGCGCAGCTGCAGAACTATCCATGTAAATCAACATGGCGCTGGCTGATGTCTGCGGATTCAAGCTCCAGGACGGAAAGTCCAAGCTGAGCCTGGGTTTTGGCGACGGTTTTGCCAATCCATCAGTTGTTGATGTAATCGCAGCCTCACAGAGTTTTACTGTCCCACAGGGCATTGATGTGAGTCCAATTTATGCTCAGATAACTTTCTTTGTTCCACTGATTCAAAGTGCTGATTCACATGCTCAGTGCTGTGCTGGCTGAAATCAAGCAGCAGACGCCTGTCGCAGTCAAAATAGTCGCTCGTTCAAATAAATCGCCCGCTACTATGACTAGTATGAGAGTGTGTATTTGCGACAACCACAAATTTCACTCTTTCTTTACTTGAACCATTTACCTAACCCAAACCCTATCCCTAACTCTAGAAAAAAGTGAAATTTGTGGTTCATGCAAAATGTCGCAAATACACACTCTCATAGTAGCCGGGCGATTTATTTGAACGAGCGACTATTTTGGCTGCGACAACGCCTACTATGCTGCCTGTGTGTTGACACAGCTGGCGACACAAGTGTGGGTAATTTGATGGAATTTTATTGCAGTCCTTGAGGCAATTTCATCAGCCTCGGTGGAGGTCTTCAGTCTTTTTTTTTTCTTTTTTCAAAAGGAGCCAGAATGGTCAGCTCATTGACCGTGGGCCCTCAAGAGAAGAAGAAGAAGAACCCAGATCTGAATCCCCCTCCCCTCCCCTCTCCCTTCCTCGCCCCCTCCCATGCCCCTTCCCATGCCCCTCTTCCCTCTTTCCAGCTCCCCGATGGTCCCTGCCCCTTGACTCTCTCTACACCCTCCACCCTACCTACTTCCCCCCTTGAGCTGATCATCTGGACGGCTGTTCCTTTCCCACAGTACCACTATATGTGTTTTTAGATGATAACAGAATACCTTGTTCAAGTTGTTGTAAACTTGTATGCATAATGATCATCTAAGGATCATTGAGGGCAGGATGAAAAAAAGCTTTGTTACTGTTAGCTTATTCTTTAACCCTCAATAAAGATGATTTTTGACTTGACTTGACTTGACAAGATGACGGAGGATGTTAAAGCAAAGAAAAAAAAAGAAGAAGCCAGAATGGTCAGCTCATTGACCTCAAGAGAAGAAGAAGCAGTCAGAAATGTCGGTGTTCCACTGATTCAAAGTGCTGATTCTCATGCTGGCTGAAACCAAGCAGCAGACACTGTGCAGCAGACGCCTACGCCTGACGCCAATGAAGTATTTTGTATGGGTTAAGTGAATATAATATAATGATATCCACTGAATAACATTCACACTTCATCATGTTTCCCTGTGCAGATTGGTCAGAATTTGGCGCGTTTTACGGGCGACAAAAGCGATGTGAAGATCCACTTTGACCATGGCACCACCACGCTGGCCTTCAAGTTCCAGGGCGGAGTCATTGTGGCTGTGGACTCCAGGGCTACTGCCGGACCCTACATTGGTTTGTTGGGTTTTTTTTCTTCGGGCATATATGGCATTAACCCTTTCACCGCCAGCCATTTTTCAGCCAAAACATACCATAAAACTTAACTGGGTAGAGAAAAAAAGATATTTGCAAAATTGCAATTTCCTCTGTGACATGTATAACATTAGGCCTATCGTTTATTGATTCATTACCTCCCAAAATTAAGAAAATAGGGTCTTCAGATAACAGGTCCTGATTTGATGCCTTTTAGTGACATGGGTGTAAAACCATTGTGGTGCAAAAATGCGACATTGGCGGTGACAGGGTTAAAAGGTTAAAAAAAAACCATACATTTTTAATTGATTGGAAGAGAAGGGGATGGGGGACAGAGGGGAGGAGGTCGGGGAATGGGTAAAATGAAAAAGTAGACTTTCAACACAACCCCTCTGGCTGCTCCCTGTGCCCTCAGGATACTGCAGTCAAGGAGTAGAAATCCCTTCAGGGATCCTGATTTTGACCAAAGTTTTCAATAAATTCTCTTAAAAAAATTATAGAGATCACAGTGATTATTTTTGTATAGCGGTTTAGATTTATCTTTAATCTTTTAAATGATATAAATTTTGAAAACCAACTCGCCATTTTGTGTTTAACCCCTTGAGTGACAGAGAAAATTAAAGAAAAAATCATTGTCCAAATCATGACATGAAAAAGACAACTGATACTGATAGAGCCAATCTGGCAAAATGGTCTGGGGATATAACTCTCTTGACTGTAAAGCAAAAACCAGAATTTCAGAATTACTCCTTTTCATCTGATGATGCAATCAGTGATATCATCAAGTCAGTACGTGATACGTTATATGACAGTCAAGGGGTTAACTGAATGAGTTAAAAGCAGCCACTACCACTGTCGATCACAGGGGCATTTTACTTGTTGCTAACATACTAACGGCGTGTCAATAACAGTAAACTCCGGTGTTGCTAGTATTCTAGCAGCGTGTTGCAAAAACATTAATGTTGATATTTCATTTGTTATATTGTACAATATGTTGCATTGCGTCACAATGTTGCCGCCTCCCAGACGGTGAAGAAGGTGATAGAGATCAACCCCTATCTCCTGGGCACTATGGCCGGAGGGGCGGCTGACTGCAATATAATATTGTACGATATGTTGTATTGCATCACGGTGTTGCAGCCTCCCAGACGGTGAAGAAGGTGATAGAGATCAACCCCTATCTCCTGGGCACTATGGCCGGAGGGGCGGCTGACTGCAATATAATATTGTACGATATGTTGTATTGCATCACGGTGTTGCAGCCTCCCAGACGGTGAAGAAGGTGATAGAGATCAACCCCTATCTCCTGGGCACTATGGCCGGAGGGGCGGCTGACTGTTCTTTCTGGGAGAGAGTGCTGGCGCAGCAGTGCAGGTAGGAAAGATCAGGAAACATGTTTTTCACTCTTTCTGTTCTGACCTTCTCTCTCTCTGTCTCTCTCTGTGTCTCTGTCTCTGTCTCTCTCTTTCTAGACTAGTGAAAACTGAAAACCGGACACATACGTACCTCACCCATTACGGCCACATGGCCTGGGAATGTCAAAGAAGAAGAAAACTTGATTATATTATTTATTATATGACTACTGTGGTCTTTATTATTGGTATTACTGGTTTTAATGCTCAGGTTGTCCCATGCTGGCATATGTGCATTCATGCTTGGTTATGCATTCCTGTTTTGATTGTTGGTCTGCTTATTTCTTTTTCTTAATACCTGTATTTGATTTGGTCAGTTCTTGTTTGTTTTTTTACTTCTTTTTTTGTTGTATCTGTGCATTCTGTCCTTTTCATATTTCATTATAAAATGTGTTCAAAAAAAGAGTAAAAAAGAAGACTGTTCTGATCACTGACGATCGGCATGTTATGTCGCAGGGTGTATGAGCTCCGCAACAAGACCAGGATCTCCGTGGCGGCTGCCTCCAAACTGCTGGCCAACATCGTGTACGACTACAAGGGCATGGGACTGTCCATGGTCAGTGTGTGGGCACAGCATGAAACATGTACTGGTGATGTATGCCAGCACCTTGCTTGTACCTTGTACTTTCAGGCATCAGAATTGTCAGAGGATCTGCTAATTTCAGAGGATTAAGAATTCAAATGGACATTTCCGGTTACTGCTTGGGGCAGCCAAGACTGCTCTACTAATTATTACTCTGCAGTTTGCAAAACTGAAAATGGAAATTGTTATCCATTTGCTGATGTAGCCTATGCAGGTCCCCAACCCCCCAGATTCTTTTTTCCTCCTTTTTGGTTTTCTGAGAATCTCATCTCTGGAGTCTGGTTATCCTGTGTGTTAAATAGCATTATAAAGTGATTTCTCACTATAGGAAGCTTTTTTGGCGGTGTTGGGAACTCATTTCAGTGTTGTCCCTCTTCAGTCTGGGACCTTGATGGCCCTTTTAGCACAGCTTTCAGAGGATTGGACTTCAGACTATTCTGATGCCAGGTACCTTTAAAAAGTCTTTGGGCAGGGTTCCCAGTCTTTGAGAAATGGAGTGCCGTTTTCAAGTCTTTGAAAATTGGCTTTGGTCTCACAGCGCATGAATTCCCCTCATTCTGGCTTCTTTTAGTTTTCCACAGAAAGCTGTTTGTCTCAAGTTCTTTCCTTTAACTCATTCGCATCGCAGCGATTTTGAATTATTCAAAACACTCACAAATCACTCCAGCCATACACACAAACAAAACATACATAAACAAAAGGAGAAATTAAAGATTACGGGTTTTTACTTCAGGTTTAGACATAGGGAAGTGGTAGATCAGACTATTTTATATATAGAATTTGTATAGAAAAACTGTACACCGATTGGTTTCCCCTCAACAAACCACTACAAAAGCAAAGTCAGAGGCAAAATTGTGGTCTGTATTACAGTGGAACCTCCCTTATAAGACCTCCCATTATGACTCCCTCCCACATAAGACCTACTTCTCTGAGACATTGCACTTCTTTGTAAGCATTTAAATGACCTCCCTTATAAGACCCCTCCCTTATAAGACCTCATTTTGATATGAAAAATCTCTATGAATCCTGCTGGGGCAAAATGTCACATCCAGGATCCTGCATAGTGTGCTAAGCAGCGACATGGCGAAAGCTGGTTAGTGTTTTCAGGGCAAAATGTCACATCCAGGATCCTGCATAGTGTGCTAAGCAGCGACATGGCGAAAGCTGGTTAGTGTTTTCAGGGCAAAATGTCACATCCAGGATCCTGCATAGTGTGTTAAGCAGCGACATGGCGAAAGCTGGTTAGTGTTTTCAGGGCAAAATGTCACATCCAGGATCCTGCATAGTGTGCTAAGCAGCGACATGGCGAAAGCTGGTTAGTGTTTTCAGCGCAAAATGTCACATCCAGGATCCTGCATAACGTGCTAAGCAGCGACATGGCGAAAGCTGGTTAGTGTTTTCAGGGCTGACCCTCAATTTTTGCAGGTAGTAAGGATATCTAGGCCAAGTTCGAAGATGCGAAAGTCTTTGGTCAAAAGTCAAGGTCACTGAAGCCGGAAACACTGCCGCGCGGCTGGTTGATGTAGCATTTTCACGCTCTAATTATCTTATGCAGACATCACATTTGTATCCTCTTTAAACAGTTTCAAGATATGTTGTTCTAGTGGGGGTGGATGACACTACCTTAACCCTTTCACCACCAGCCATATTTCAGCCAAAAATGTCCATTAAATTTACCTGGGTAGAGAACAAAATCCATCTGCAGTATTGGGAATTCTTCTGTGAGATATATAAAATAAGGTCTATCCTTACTTCCCAAAACTCAAACAATAGGGTCTTTGGATAATAGACCCCAATTTGATGTCTTTTAGTGATATAGGTGTTAAATCACTGTGGTGCTAAAATGCGACTGGCAGTGAAAGTGTTAAATACATGTGTACTCATCTTGATTTAGAAAGCATTCGTATGCTAATAGGAATTGTTCGGAAATAATTAAGGGGAGTAATTTCATGGTGTGTGGGAGTGATCTTGCCTAATTCAATCGGTCAAACAGGGGAAGTTACTCTACCATCAGGTAGATCCCCAGCTCTCGCCTCGTTTGTTTGAGTAGACTTACATCACTTAGAACACTGTGCGTCATTCTAAAATTGATGTCATTTATATTTTTACGTCACATTTAGCAAGTTCTATCAGTTTGTGGATACTGGCCGCCCATCATTTTTCTAAAAAAAATGTTTGCAAGTCGCTGACTCGCATCCTGCGGTTTCAAGCTTTGACGCCATGGTTGCTATGTTTTTGACCGAGTAAGTCGAGGTAATCAACTCTAATTTTCGCGAAGTGTTCTCCCCTATTTTTTTCAGAAAATCTTCTGTTGAAAAATAAACAAACACATTAATATAACAATTCTTTGGTCGTTTTAGTTTTTTGCGAAACAGATTTTCTGCTGTGTATATATAATGGTAGATACACACCAAAAACGCATCGGCAACATCAACATGAACAGCCCTTGTATGCAGGCAGGCCTTTCCCACAAGATTCTTTTCTGAACAATGTTTACATAGTTGATAATAAGGTTATCTGAAAAGCTTTCTGATTGTCAGCTGTTCATTTAGATTATACAAAAACTGAACAAGTGTAGGAGGTAAAATAGTAGAGAATCGTTTGCTTTATTGTTATATCAGCAGTGAAAATGTTTGAGTATTAATGGTTGTGTGGTGTTTCTGTTTCAGGGCACTATGATTGTTGGCTGGGACAAACGGGTGAGTGCAGCAAATCATTGGGAAACTAGTACTGCAGAGACTTAGAACAAAATTGGGCAAGGCAAGGCAAGGGGCAAGTGGGCATTTGCTAGGCATTTTACGGTAATATACCATATTTTTCTGACTATATGGCGCACCTCCCAAATTTTACACACATTTTAGATTTTGTTCTTATGTTTTCTTACTATGTTATATGTCATATTATAAGGTGCAGGGGTCTCAGTCTAGGAAAAAAAGTATTGCTTTATACAAGTTATAGTCCGAAAAATACGGTAGCATGAGGCATGGATGGTGGGTGGACCTTATACAGCATTGATAGTTAGATAGAGAGGGAGTGTGTGCGTTTGTGTGTCCCTGTGGTACAGTATTTTAGAAATAACATTAATTCTGATAGGTATTTGATGTGTTGTATGCTTTCTGTTGTAGACTATGTACCTTATTTTTCAGACTATAAAGCGCACCCTATAATTATTACACAAAATTCAGATTTTGTTGTTACATTTTCTTACTATTTTAGTACTCATATTATAAAACGCAGGGGTTGTAGTCTGGAGAAAAATAAGTATTGCCTTATAGTCCGAATAATACGCTATCAGGCGGTGTGTGGTGGTTCTTTATTTTTCTATTTCGTCGGTGAAATTCAAAAACCTTGTATCTCAATTTTCGGTACTGTAGTTATGAGAAAAATGAATTAAAAAAAATAGTTACAAAATAACCGTGTTTACTACAATTGATTAACTATGATGAATATATTGTTCAAGACATTGCGAGTTTAGTCATGCATTTTGTTAAAATTACTTTGAAGTTTTTCTTCTATGATTTACACAACCTCATTTACCCCAGATAGAAAGTCGTCAGAGATACAAGCTTTTGGTGGAAGGTGGCGGGAAAAAATAGAGAGCTGACTACGTATCTAACTCAAAACCCCTCAAAAATCGAGATACAAGGTTTTTGAATTTCACCGACGATTTGCATTTATGGTTCAAATGTGGTAATATTCCAGGGCCCTGATCTAGATCTATGCTACGTGTAGACAGACAGGGAGCAGGATCTCTACAGACCTGTTTACTCTACTCATTTCGAGTAGTATTCTACTCAATTTGGACCTCTACTACTCTTCAAAACTGAAAATAATGCTCTTTAATTCTTGATTACTACTCATTTTCAGTGAGCATTATTTGATGGTTTAATGATTAAAACTACACATTTTGCACCAAAACTACTCATTTCAGCTATCCAGACTACTCAAGACTTGTGTAGGGGGTAAACAGGTCTGTCTCTATGTGGGCTCAGGGTCGGTGTACGCCTACGACAGATAGTGTGTTCTCCTTTTGATTTGTAGTACACTCGTGTTATTGTCATGTATGCTCCTTCTTGCACTTGCAGGATGTCCTGAATTGCAGGATTTATTAATGGCCTAGAGCCGGATTATGAGAATTTGAGAAGCAACGATTTTCTTACACACACACACACACACACACACACACACACATGTACAATAAAAAGGTTCTATATAAGCATTTGCTATATTCAAAGGAATGTAGGTAGCACTTGTACAAGTCTAGAGGGGTGAAAAAAGAGCAGTAAATGTGCCGGGGCCGCCCCCTTGCATGTTTTTTTTAAATTTCCCAGGAGCACCTACCGTATTTTTCGGACTATAAGGCGCTTCTGATTATAAGGAGCACCCCCCGAATTTTACACAAAATTCAGATTCTGTTATTATATTTTGTTACTATTTTAGTAGTCACATTATAAGGCGCCTTATTATAGTCAGTAAAATACGGTATGTGTTGTGCACAGGCGTTACTGTGTTGATGTTTCCAGGGCCCTGGCCTGTACTACGTGGACTCTGACGGGGAGCGCCTGTCTGGCAGCGTGTTCTCCGTGGGGTCTGGGTCGGTGTACGCCTACGGCGTGCTGGACTCTGGCTACAAGTGGGACCTGGCCGTGGACGACGCCTATGAACTGGGCCGCCGGGCCATCTACCACGCCACGCACCGGGACGCCTACAGCGGAGGAGTCGTCAACCGTGAGTCGTTGACTGATTTTTGACTCATTCTACCACGTTTACCAGTATGCTCGTAAACTCACGCCAACCATATCTGCCCGTTTACGAGTTAACTCGTAGCACAAACCCAACTGAGGCATCTGACACGATCTTTAATTACTGGAAAGGGATTCATATTTTTCACTTGATGTAAGCTACTGTGATGTTTTTAATTCTAGACGTATCATGTTTTTACTTGCTAAGTTTTTGATTTAACAAAAGTATTTAAACAAAAAACACTTTGATTTTGTTTTTACCTTGTGTTTTTATCCCTTTGTAATACGTGGTAAGATTTAACGTGGTGACAGCCATGACATGGCCTTAGCTGTCGACGGGGCTATAATTTTAATCTTACGGTAATCTTAACTGAGGCGTCTAGCTTGGTTCTCATTCGCAAATTGTTCACTTTGGTAGCTTTAGTCTGTTTATCATAACTTACTTTCCGGTCACACTCAGATTTTGTATTGATTTTGGGGCAGATTTCTAAAAGAAAATCCATATTTTTTTCTATGATGGAATGATTATCATAGAAAGTCTGGGAAAGGAATCGGCAGGTAAACTCATGTTTGAATGGATTGACAATTGTATCGACAAAAATAGCGATTCTATCAAGTTTTTAGCGAATCTAGGTGAAGTAGAAAGCTCTACTGTAGAGTCTTGCCAGTCCTCATTTCTGACTATTACTTTCAGATAGCAGCTGCTATTATGGATGAATGGGCTAAATTTGTATTATTTGCGGATAATACTTGTTGAGGGCACATCCCCTCCCTCTCGGCCAAAAGACTTTAGGATAGCCTGTGTTGGAGAAGGTCCCCAAAAACCAACTATTGGTAATCCCTTTGACGGCAACTTAAGAGCCAGTTCAAATGCACCCGTAGTTTGAGCGTCGTAGTCTTTCACTAAAGACGACTGTACCATGGATTTTCCATTAATGTATAAAATAATTTCTGTCTACTCCTGGCTAATGCCAACCAACGATAAAAAGCAATTTGAGTAAAGGGCTTTTATGGTCTACACAGTGCAATAACGATGTGTTGATGGCATGTGCTTTGCAGTGTACCACATGAGGGAGACTCTGTGTGTGTGCGTGTGTGTGCGCGCACTAGACGCAGTTTATGTCCAAGCTAAAGTTCCAATTGAAAATAGCAACATTTATAAGATCAGGAACAGTTTGACAATGGACTGCAGCTGCCTTAGTTTCTTTTGATGAATATGTGTATTTTGTGCTTGTGGACACAAGTTTTATATTCTGTTCACCCTCCACGCCCCTAACAGGGGTCAAAGGATTATCATTAAAGTGAACTTGAAATTGTGTGTGTGTGAGATTCATGACTTGTAGCCCCATTCCCACAAGGGCTATTGTAATAATGATGTGCTCATGGTGTGTATGTTTGTGTGTGTTTGTTTGTGTGTGTGTAAAATTGAAGACTCGTGGACCCATTCCCACAAGGGCTATTGTAATAATGATGTGCTCATGGTGTGTATGTTTGTGTGTGTGTGTGTGTGTGTGTGAAATTGAAGACTCGTGGACCCATTCCCACAAGGGCTATTGTAATAACGATGTGCTCATGGTGTGTATGTGTGTGTGTGAAATTCAAGACTTGTAGCCCCATTCCCACAAGGGCTATTGTAATAACGATATGTTGATGGTGTGTGTGTGTGAAATTCAAGACTTGTAGCCCCATTCCCACAAGGGCTATTGTAATAACGATATGTTGATGGTGTGTGTGTGTGTGAAATTCAAGACTTGTGGCCCCATTCCCACAAGGGCTATTGCAATAACGATGTGCTGATGGTGTGTGTGTGAAATTCAAGTCTTGTGGACCCATTCCCACAAGGGCTATTGTAATAACGATGTGCTGCCGGGGTGTGTGTGTGAAATTCAAGTCTTGTGGACCCATTCCCACAAGGGCTATTGCAATAACGATGTGCTGATGGTGTGTGCGTTGCAGTGTACCACATGAGGGAGACAGGCTGGATCAAGGTGTCTCAGACCGACGTCAAGGAACTGCACTACAAGTACAAAGAGGAGAAGGAGAAGAAGAAATAAGGAGGAGGAGGAGGAATAACTAACTTTGGACATTGTCATCGTGGGAGTAGAGAGGAGTGATAGAGTGATCATCATTTTCTGGTTTGATTTTGTTTCACAGGTCATGAAGTTCTGTTAGTATAACACATTTCATTATCTTGTTTTTGTTTTTTATGTGTTTTGAAGTGAATGCTCTGAACATGTCAATAATAAACTAAAGTCGTGTCACTTTCAGTTTGTGTTCAGGGTGGCTGTTTCAGAATGTCAGAAAGCTAGAAATTTAACTTTGTTTATTCTTCTGTATAAAATTAGAAAACAAACTGTTTGATTTTAAAAATCAATGGAACATGAAGTGTTATTCTCTCTCTGTTCCCTTCTCTGTCAGCTTTGATAGGGTTAAAGGTGGACCCTGACGGATGAGTTTTTGCAAGAAACAGGTCGAGATCACCAGAAAGACAGCCTTTTCAAGGATCGGAACACTCACTTTGCTCTGATTTCCTAGAAATGAAACCGTCTAAACGGCGATTCCTCCGTGGCGGAGATGCCAGAGAGAGTAGCCGTTTTGGATGGGGTGGGTGAAGGTCACTCATTGTGGTTGAAGCGTTTTCCTTTTTCCTTTGTTGTGAGCGAAACTCCTTTAGATAATCTGTATATAAAAAAAAATAGGCTTGTATTGCGAAAATTTCGTGCAAACAATTTGGTCTAAATGCAGGCGGCCATTAGAAAAGAGACGGCACACGCCTTCTCTTTGGGTGAAAGAATTTCTTCTTCTTCATTGTTCGCTCAGACAGGAACCCCAGTGGCACGGACGAAAACTGCCGTCCGCCGAAGAGCCGAAGATCTTTTCCCGAACAGGTGTGTCCGACAGCCAAGTTTCGTCTCGTAGGTTCTGGAAAGTTCGACAGTCTTGAAGGATGTGACCAACAGTCATGTCAGCAGCACCGCAGGGGCACACAGGGGAATCTCCAATGGGGAACTTTGTATACATGTAATGCCTGAGTCTGGAGTGTCCAGTCCCCTGTCTTGTCAAGATTACTTGGTCTTGTCTGGAGAGGTGGTGGTAGGCATCACTGGCGCGGTGGTTTGGATGTTGTTGCAGCCATCTTCTCCTCAGCTTCTCCTTTATAATGGCTTTTGCTTCGCCATAGGTGACTTGTTTGCTGTCTTGCTGCTGCTTTCCTCCCTCTTTTGTAAGCCTGTCTGGGTGAAAGAATTTGACTTCCAGCACCTCCGCCAAGGAGGAATCGCCGACTTGACGGTTTGATTTCTAGAAAACCAGAGCAAAGTGAGTGTTGTAATCTCTGTAAAGGGTGTTTTCCTGGTGATCAGGACGTGTTTCTTACAAAAACTCATCCATCAGGGTGCCCCTTTAACGTTGTTTCCCCCTCCCTCTCCCCCTTTTCAACCTGCCACTTATTTATTTGGCATCAAAGATAAATACTTTTTTTTGACCTTAAGAGAAAAAGTTAGCGCAAGCATGAATTTTAAATAAAAAGCCTAAAGGCTCAATAGTTTATTTTTTCCTCCTGATTATAGAAGCATGATCGAAAAGGGCATTTGCCACGAGTGTTCGTTCTCTATACTAGACTACTAATTTGCCCGCACTCGTTCTGCCCGAGTTACGCTGACCTTTATAATTCAACTCTCTAAATTCAATTCAGTGAAATTCAAGGTCACCCTCACATGGTAAATGCCCTATTAAAAACACCACAACGCTGCTGGATGAAAATGCACTGAAGATGAAGATGAGTCCAAACAAAAAACATCAACAAATTTTCGTCTTGAAAAAGACTTTGTCACGGTGATGTAACAATGATGATAATAAATGGATGACGTACGTATGCTAGTAGTTCTGGGACATGAAAATGTTCTTATGAAAAAAGGAAAAGAATGAAGAAAAAAATGAATGAAAAGACGTAATCTCTCTCTTCTCCTCCTCTTCCTTTTCTGGTTTTTTTTTACTCTCTCTCTCTCTCTCTCTCTCTCTCTCTCTCTCGTCAATCGCTTGTCTCTGAATAAATTCTTTTTCTCAAAATATTTCTCCCAATTTATGGATTATATGTATGTGCATGATTTTATTGTTTTAGTGTACATTGATTTATTGATAAAAAGTATTGATACGGGCAGAGAGGCCTAATCAATAAAAACTTCAGACCTCTCTCTCACTCACTCTCTCTCTCTCGCTCTCACACACATAGAGTTAAAATATGCAAAGGGTGGATTATGATTTTTATATTTCGACTTTTAGTGATAGGGGTCAAATAAAACAAGCGCGGATTCGCAATTGTTTGTGACAGCGGTCTATTTTTACCACTCCAATCATTACATACACTGAGTCGCCTCCCCTGGCTTTTCAATAATTTTAATCTGTAAACCAGAATGTTATCTCTGCACCATTTCGTAACTTTTTATATCTTTTGGAAAACATTTAAAACTATTTATCCTACTTATACTCATCGAAAGAAGCACCGCATACTCGTCGTGTCTGTTGCAGTGTCTGTATTACGTATGTTTATTATTTTGTACGCTTTAAAATGAAGATTCATGTGCTCTGTTCAGTATACAATTCTTTCCATACCTAATTAACAACTGTATTAAAAGAAAAATTTCAAAATAACTTTACCTAAAGAAAGATTTGTCCCTTTTCTCCAACTAAATAAATAGTAATGTCCCATATGGCTACGGCCGGGAGGACGTAAAGCTAAGTTTTCGTTCCATACCTAAGGACTGTAGATATCACAACTGAAATGTTACTTTATGCCCAAGTATTTTTTTTTTTTCTCTTTTACAATATGTGCGACAATTTTGGAAAAACAAACAAATATGTGTGACCCAAGCAATGGTGGACAGACCTGACAGACAGACCGACTGAAAGGTGAGTTATAGGTTTGTGGCTGTTTACCCCCACAAACTGGAGTAGTCTGGAAAAAAAGAGAAAAACAAACAAAAATGTTAAAACCAAGCAATGGTGGCAACAGACCTGTTTGCCCCCTACACAAGTCTGGAGTAGTCTGGGTAGCTGAAAGGAGTAGTTTGGGTGCAACATGTACAGACCTGTTTACCCCCTACACAAGCCTGGAGTAGTCTGGGTAGCTGAAAGGAGTAGTTTGGGTGCAAAATGTACAGACCTGTTTACCCCCTACACAAGTCTGGAGTAGTCTGGATAGCTGAAAGGAGTAGTTTGGGTGCAAAATGTGTAGTTTTATCAAAGATATTCTAAAAGGGTAAGATGGACTACTTAAGAGCTCGGCGAACCGGGCTGATAGAGTTATCGTTAGTGGCGACAGTACACCATTCACAGTGGAGGCTATCCAAAAACTCAGACTGGAACTTGAACGGAGAATTCAACTGGCCTATCGACGTGTAAAATGTGTCCTGTTTAAAAGGGACATAACCAGTGTTTCTGTCCTCACTACTCATATAGGGAAAAGAGACCGGATGCTTATCTTCCCCTATACAGTCTTTGGTTTTATTCATTAAACCATCAAACAATGTTCACTGAAAATGAGCAATTAGAGCATTATTTTTCAATTTTGAAGAGTAGTAGAGGTTCAAATTGAGTAGAATACTACTCGAAAAGAGTAAACAGGTCTGTGGTAAAACAGAGTGGTGATTTGTTCGTTCATTCCTTCTCTCTCTCTGTAAAACAGTCGGGAAGGGAGGCCAGCGCACTGTTCATCATGCTCGCACACCACTGTGTGACCTTTAATCTTCAACATCACAGCGCTACGTTTCCTAATGAACACCCGAATATTGCACGGAATCCACAACAAAGAACTAACACAACTCATCACATGTCAATTCAAATGAATCATCGAACTAAAAGGGTCGCCCCCCACCCCCCCCCCCCCCAAAAAAAAAAGCAAACAAACATACAAAAGAACAAGCAAAACAAAAATCTAAATCTTTTAACTCTTCTAGCGTGTTCGCCCAAGACATCTCTACACTCCCACCAAATGCAAAGACCTTCACTGCCAAGTACCCTGCCATGTGTGTATTTTTAGAGCTTATGTGAATGTTCCTTTTGTTAAAGAAGCGTATGTACATTCGAAAAAAAAGTGATTACTCTCTTCTTGTCGGTTGAGATGCAATGGACAAGCATGAACGTCAAATTCTACATGGCGCTAGAAGACTTGATGCCAAGAGTTATGAAGGGAAGAAATGGAAAAAACATGGTATGGATTGGCAAAACAGACCTGTTTCCTCTACTCTTTTCAAGTAGTATTCTACTCCATTTGGACCTCTACTACTCTTCAAAATTGAAAATAATGCTGTAATTACCTTATTTTTCGGACTATAAGGCGATACTTTTCCCCCAGACTAAGACCCTTGTGCCTTATAATATGACTACTAAAATAGTAAGAAAATATAATGACAGAATCTGAATTTTGTGTAAAATTTGGGGGGTGCGCCTCATAGTCAGGTGCGCCTTGTAGTCCGTAACATACGGTACTCATTTTCAGTGAATATTGTTTGATGGCTTAATGAATAAAACTACACATTTTGAGCCCAAACTACTCATTTCAGCTATCCAGACTACTCAAGACTTGTGTAGGGGGTAAACATGTCTGGCAAAACATGGATGCAGACACGTTTTAGACTCGAAAAGACCTGTTGCGAGAAAACACCGAATTCGGCCTTGACTGGCGTTCTCCAGTTACGAGAATACTCGGAATTCGCAAACAATTAACAACAGCCAAACCACAGCAACAGCCAAACCACATCAACAGCCAAACCACATCAACAGCCAAACCACATCAACAGCCAAACCACATCAACAGCAACAGCCAAACCACATCAACAGCAACAGCCAAACCACATCAACAGCCAAACCACATCAACATCAACAGCCAAACCACAGCAACAGCAACAGCCAAACCACATCAACAGCAACAGCCAAACCACATCAACAGCAACAGCCAAACCACAGCAACAGCCAAACCACATCAACAGCAACAGCCAAACCACATCAACAGCAACAGCCAAACCACATCAACAGCAAAACCACAGCAACAGCCAAACTACAGCTGGTCTAACAGCTCTGAAAATTGTTCTGATTCAAATTGTTTGATTAGTAGCTTATTTCAGGATACATGTTCTGTTATTCTAAGTCTAGCCATTTAACTAACAAATTGTTATGCATGTAGTAATAAAAGCATTCATTTAGTTTCACAAACAATACTTTGGTTCATGTACAAAAACAGCACAAGAGTGTTTACAAAATGACGAGTTTACATGAGAACGAAATGCACATATTTTGTGTAAATTACATTTAATGCAATCATTTCTCCCAAAGAAAATACTATGTAAAGCACCAAATTGTGTCAAAATTTAACCCTTTCACCTCCAAATGTCCAATGTCGCATTTATGCACCACAATTGTTTAACACCCATGTCACTAAAAGGCATCAAATCAGGGCCTGTTATCCAAAGACCCTATTTTCTTAATTTGGGGAGATAATGATAGGCCTAATGTTATACACGTCACAGAGGAATTCCCAATATTGTAAATACTTTTTTTCTCTTCCCAGTTAAGTTTAATGGTATTTTTTGGCTGAAAAATGGCTTGCAGTGAAAGGGTTAAACAGGCTTCATGTTTCGAGTCAATGATGGATGTTGGTGTCTGTGATTATGAAAAAAAACCCACAACAACAACAAAACAACTACAGCAGCATGCAGAGCATTTTCAATCAAAATGGGGTTAGTTTGATGTGAAAAATAAATAGGAAGTCTATGCACAATGCAGAAAAAAATGTCAATCAAAATCTGGATACAGTTTACTTCATAACAAGCGCGGATTCGCAATCGTTTGTGGCAGCGGTCTATTTTTACCACTCCAATCATTACATACACTGAGTCGCCTACCCTGGCTTTTCAATAATTATATCTTTTGGAAAACATTTTAAACTATTTATCCTACTTATACATGTACTCATCGAAAGAAGCACCGCATACTCGTCGTGTCTGTATTACGTACGTTTATTATTTTGTACGCTTTAAAATGAAGATTCATGTGCTCTGTTCAGTATACAATTCTTTCCATACCTCAGGACTGTAGATATGACAACTGAAATGTTACTTTATGCCCAAGTATTTTTTTCTCTTTTACAATATGTGCGACAATTTTGGACCGACCGACCGACAGACAGACCGACAAAGTGAGTTATAGGTTTGTGGCTTGAGCCACAAACAAAAACTATACAGAAGAAAGCAAATGTTATGGAACTCTGGTGAAGGATATTGATAATATAATAACGTACAACAACAACAATAAAATAATCATATGGTATTTATAACATTAATACCATTCGATTGGTTCATAATAAAACAAAATAAGGGAATCATATTATGCAAATTGTCTTAGAAACCAAGAATTTACAATTAGATGCACGCTGGACTTGAAATATGTTGATAGCTGAACTGACACTGGAACTACATATCAATTATATAATTTACATCAGACAAATAAAAAAACCAGACATGGGACTGTTTTTGTTGATGACAAAAATGTTGAGACTTTGGACACAAAAAATACTATATTTTTCGGACTACGTCAAGTATGTGGGATCTTTATTTATTAGTAATTGACCTTACGTCATTTTCTTTTGACGTAAAAAGAAAAAGAGAGGGAGGACGGGTTACGTCACTGAGAGGAGGCCAGGGAGCCAGAGAATTGTGACCAACGTTCTTTGAAAACCTTTGAAATGATAATCCCGGCTATAATCTTTATAAAAGAAAAAAGGAGTTTGTTTTAGTAAATCTTAATTTCATCTGGACGATGAAGTGGCGTCTGCGACGTATCCAGACATAAACAGAAACAAAAGTCTTGACAGTTGGCCTGACATATTGCATCTGACAAGTGTACATACAAAAAGTAAGATGTCAAATAAAAGCTTGGCCTTTTCCCTATTTGCTTGCATACGCCTATGAATGATGTCACAATATTTCATCACCTATGACGTCATTGAAAATATGATGTCATCAACTGTGGTTGAAAAACATGGATCCAAATCCTGAACAGCTGAGGTTTTATGTTTTTACAAGGTTCAAACTTGGAGAGACTCCAATCAAAATTCATGCTGATTTGATTTCTGTGTACGGGGACCAGTGTACGTCACACAGGACAGTTTGCAGATGGATTCAAAATTTCAAAGATGGAAAAGCTGACTTTAAAGATGAATACCGCTCTGGGCGTCCTTGTGATGCCAGGAACGAGCACAATATCCTGCTTGTAAAGAAAGCCGTTGAAGAGAACCAACATATTACAATTCGGGAGATAAGTGAAACACATGGGCTTTCATATGGTACAGTTGAACGGATCCTGCGTCAAGATCTTCAGCTAAAAAAAAAATCGCTGCAAAATGGGTACCACACCTGTTGACAGATCAACAAAAGAAGCAGAGTGTTTTGTGTGCCAAGAAATTGCTGGAGATGTTTGAGCCAAATGGCCCAAAACGGCTGTGTGACGTAGTCACCGGAGATAAAACTTGGATCTCATTTTATGGCATCCCAAGCAAGCGGTCCAATATGGCGTGGGTGAGTGCTGACCAGGAGAGACCAGTTGTTCTTCGTCCATCTTTTTTCAGAGTCGGAAGAGGCTTTTCTCCATTTTTTTCAGCACCCAAGGCTCAGTAGCAGTCGACATACTTCCAGAGAAATGCACACTCACTGCCAGCTATTATGTTGGAACAGTTTTGCCCAAAGTGGCTGGGTCTGTCTGTGAGCAGCGCCCAACCGTTGGTACCAGCAAAACAATGCTCCTGCATGACAATGCCAGTGCTCACAAATCCAAGGTCACCATGACCTATCTAGAAGAGCAATCTGTCCAAGTTCTTCCACATCCACCTTACAGTCCAGACTTGTCACCATGTGACTTTTGGTTATTTCCACTTCTGAAGGAAAACCTCTCTGGCAAGACGTTTTCAAGGATACAGGACTTGGGAAAAGCGGTGAAATCACAGCTGGACACCATACCTCTGCTGGAGTATCAAAATGCCTTTGTTTCTTGGCTGACCCGACTGCAACTTTGTGTGGAAAGAGGAGGAGAGTACTTCGAGGGACTGTAAAGAAATGGTAAGTTTCGAGCAATAAACACGGCCGTTAGAGACCAAGTGTCAAGACTTTTGGATCATCCCATGTATAAGGTGATACTTTATTCCCGGAGGGAGACCCCTGCGCCTTTTAATGTGACTACTAATATAGTAGGAAAATATAACAACACAATCTGAATTTGGGGGGCGCGCCTTATTGGCCACTGCAACTAGGGTTATTAACGCCCTTGACAGTGAGTGAATCCCTTGTTGGTCAGTACTGAAAAGTGCATTCACTCTTGCGAAAGGCAGCCATTTAGTGGCCTCAAATAGGGCTACTTACAAGTGAGAGTTATGCTCTTGTTTGGTCAGTACTCGAGCATCTACCAAGGGCATTCACTCTAGCAAAACATGGTTGTTGCAGTGACCAATAATACGGTGAGCCCTGTAGTCCGTAAAGTATAGTAAGTCAGATAAAATAGACAGCTCATAATAATAATAGTGATAAAACGATGTACATCATTTTATCACTATTATTATGAGCTGTCTATCATGATAATAACATAATATCAACAACAACATATTTGTTCTCTTCACATGGGACTTAACTTGCAGTCGGTGCTGTGAAAATGACATGCTTGGAAAATACTGATCCATAAATCGGAATTCTTAATGGCAGCAGTTTGAAGTTAATGTCATATTTGAATCGTTTCAATCCACATACATATTATACAAAAACAAATGCAAAGGTCTTCAAAAGATTGAAGACAAGTTGAAGTGCATTGAAACATCTCTCCCTAAGGTCGTGTACACACATAAGCGGATATTCCATGCAGAAACCTGTACGCAATCCATAAATAAGTGAAACAAAGAAGGGAAAAGATTTGCGCACATGTCCGAATTTCCCCTATATGTGTAAACTTTTATCAATTCTTTCACTTATTTAGGGTTTTCCGTACGGAACTTACGCGTCTAATGTGAACCCGGCCTATCAAGAACATCCAAATAATGGACTCGTTCTGTAAGAAAGATGACTGGATCAACCGCAACATTCAGCACAGCAATCAATCCACAAACGGTGCCAGTTAACAAAATTCCGTACAAAATGCTTTGGTTTTTACAAAAACAGATCACATCAATAACTCAATTGAAATGGGATGCCATTTAACAGAGACGTCTCAATCCATGAAGGACATCTCAATCGAGGCAAATGCTTAAAATTAATTTTTCAATACGCCTACAAATAATGTAAGAAAAAAAAAGATCATGGAAAATCTTGAGCAATGAGAGCTGGAAGGCAACAGAAGCCTGGAAGTAAACTAGGCTTCATTGAATTCAATTATTCCATCAATTGATGTCTTCCTTCCTTCCTTCATCTACCAGAAGCCTGAAACTAGGCTTCATTGAATTCAATTATTCTATCAATTGATGTCTTCCTTCCTTCATCTACCAGAAGCCTGGATGTAAACTAGGCTTCATTGAATTCAATTATTCTATGAATTGATGTCTTCCTTCCTTCCTTCATCTACCAGAAGCCTGGGTGTAAACTAGGCTTCATTGAATTCAATTATTCTATGAATTGATGTCTTCCTTCCTTCCTTCATCTACCAGAAGCCTGGGTGTAAACTAGGCTTCATTGAATTCAATTATTCCATGAATTGATGTCTTCCTTCCTTCCTTCATCTACCAGAAGCCTGGATGTAAACTAGGCTTCATTGAATTCAATTATTCCATCAATTGATGTCTTCCTTCCTTCCTTCATCTACCAGAAGCCTGAAACTAGGCTTCATTGAATTCAATTATTCTATGAATTGATGTCTTCCTTCATCTACCAGAAGCCTGGATGTAAACTAGGCTTCATTGAATTCAATTATTCCATGAATTGATGTCTTCCTTCATCTACCAGAAGCCTGAAACTAGGCTTCATTGAATTCAATTATTCTGTGAATTGATGTCTTCCTTCCTTCATCAACCAGAAGCCTGGGTGTAAACTAGGCTTCATTGAATTCAATTATTCTATGAATTGATGTCTTCCTTCATCTACCAGAAGCCTGGGTGTAAACTAGGCTTCATTTAATTCAATTATTCCATGAATTGATGTCTTCCCTCATCTACCAGAAGCCTGAATGTAAACTAGGCTTCATTGAATTCAATTATTCTGTGAATTGATGTCTTCCTTCCTTCATCAACCAGAAGCCTGGGTGTAAACTAGGCTTCATTGAATTCAATTATTCTATGAATTGATGTCTTCCTTCATCTACCAGAAGCCTGGGTGTAAACTAGGCTTCATTTAATTCAATTATTCCATGAATTGATGTCTTCCCTCATCTACCAGAAGCCTGAATGTAAACTAGGCTTCATTGAATTCAATGATTCTATGAATTGATGTCTTCCTTCCTTCCTTCATCTACCAGAAGCCTGAATGTAAACTAGGCTTCATTGAATTCAATTATTCTATGAATTGATGTCTTCCTTCCTTCCTTCATCTACCCAACAAATCTTTGTTGGTCTCCTATAAGAAAAATGTTGTGTGGTTTTAGTGTTCACACATAATGCTGCCTCTTTTTTTTCTGGCTGTATGCATTCTTAATACACTGTAAAACTACAATAAAACTATTACTTTAGGAAAATATTCTCACTGCACACACAAAAACTACTCCAACTTATTCCCAAAATACGCAAACAAACATCACTGAACAGTAACATGTTCGCCACACTTACATGACTGTTCAATGAAATTATTTTTTAAAAAGTACAACAATAATAATAATAATAACAATGAATAATATTTATATGGCGCAATATACTGCTGGTATAATGCTGATATTCAATAGAAATTACTGACCTCTTTTTGTACATCCATGCACAATCCTTACTACAGAAATGACAGTGAAAGCATGCAGACACACACAGAGCTGTGAATATAATATAATTCATGGCACCTTTCTCTCTCACTGTATAGGTCAGCCAAACAGCGTTTGCACATATGTGACCCAGCACCACGAAAGGGACATACTTTAAGTCGCTGGGTTAGTTTCTCACAACAGGCTTGGAAAGTCAAACATCTCATTTTTTTTATATATCAGTTATGGGTATTTTCATGTTCTCTAACATCTTATCCTTCATAATTGTAAAGGATAATCTTTACCATGGTCTCTAACGACTCCTCCCAAAAGTGCTTTAAAATTGATAGGTTGATGCACTTTCTTAGGCCAGGCTAGACTTTTGACTGATTTTCAAAATGGCCGACGGTCACCCTACCAACTTTAAATGCTCCTAACTCTGGAACAGAAAAAGATACAAGAATTACTCTTATATCATTAGAAAGAGAATTGTGTCTGAAGTTCCCAACTGGACCATTTTCTCAGAATGTTATTTTGACACTTAATGTCCCTTTCGTGTTGATGGGTCACATACACGTGGAAACCCAACACACATCACATCCACAATCCGTTAACAAAATCTGGATTCCAGGAAGAAACATAAAGGCATGTGCACATTATAAGCAGAAATCCATTCACATTTTCAACATGGAAACCCATACACATTTTCCGCATGGAAACCCATACACATTTTCCACATGGAAACCCATACACATTTTCCGCATGGAAACCCATACATTTTCCACATGGAAACCCATACACATTTTCCACATGGAAACCCATACACATTTTCCACAAAACCCATACATTTTCCACATGGAAACCCATACATTTTCCACATGGAAACCCATGCACATTTTCCACATGGAAACCCATACACATTTTCCACATGGAAACCCATACACATTTTCCACATGGAAACCCATACACATTTTCCACATGGAAACCCATACATTTTCCACATGGAAACCCATGCACATTTTCCACATGGAAACCCATACATTTTCCACATGGAAACCCGCACATATTTTCAACATAGAAACCCATACACATTTTCCAACATAGAAACCCATACAAATTTTCCAACATGGAAACCCATACACATTTTCCGCGTATATGTACACATGCTCTAAACCGCCGATTCCCAGGAAAAGGGAGACAATCTTCAGGACAATAGTGTACGAGAGAAACAAAACCCATCCCCTCTGAAGGAGAAATGTTACCACCAAAGACAAAACAGGGCATGTTGTCATAATGTAGCACACACTGTGTTCTTATTTTCATTCATCAGTTAAAGTTTGATTCTCCTGCAAAATAAGATTCATGCAGTCAGGGGCAAAGCCTGTTGTTTTGAGAGGTTATGTATGCCAGTGCGTCGTTGCCGGATAGCAGCTGCTATTCCGGTCGACTGGGCTAAAATTTGTTTACAGCGGAGATACCGTGCCCAGGGTGCATCCCCACTCTCTCGGTCAAGAGGATTTGAGAGTGGATGGCGTTTGGGAAGGTCCCCAAAGGCCAACCCATCCCTTTGGCTGCAGCACTAAGATCCAGTTCAAATGCTCCCTGGGGCAGTGGGTGGATGCCTCGTGCCTCCATATGGGGAGCTGGACGACCCCGCCCGCTCCACGAGTCTCTCCTCGTGGGGATACCGTGGGGTCTTTCGTAAAAATAGTTCCCCCACCTTCTGGAAGTTCTGTGCTTGTAAGCTTCCTCTAATCTGCCACTCTCTTTGACTCTGCCTTTTCCCTTTGCTTACTGTCATCTACGATCTTTCTGACTTATTGGTCCATTCTCTTGCCTTTTTTTTCTAAACAAATTCCAAATAACTTTTCTCCTTTGAGTTCCACAGAAATCGGAATGTGTTGGCTGTGCACAGCGGGCAGATCAGTGTAAACTAAAAACAGACACATACATACCTGATCCATTATGGCCATATGGCCTGGGAACGCAGAAAAAGAAGAAGAAGAAATGCTCCCTAGTTTCATAGTTCATAGTCTTCTTCTTCTGCTTCTTCCAGTAATGTCCACCTGCCGTTTATCAGCAATTACTGACATATGCAGGGGTTCAAAGACGAAGATGCGCAGCACGGGATGATGTAGGGTTTCAGATAGATAAGTATTTATTGTTTGGAAAGATATTTAAAAGATGAAAAAATGTGAGGAAATGGTTGGATATTTTGCAGGTTTGGGGAGGATGGGGGAGAGTTTAGTAAGATTTTAGTAAAATGTAAGTAGAGGAGAGAGTGATGCACGGCCGTCAGGTATCCTGGTTCAGCCAAGGATACCCAGGCCCCACATGATGTATGCAGAGGAAAAGTATGTATTTGAATCATACGCAACCGTTAAGTATACCCGGTTCAGCCAAGGATACACAGGCCCCACATGATGCATGCAGAGGAAAAGTATGTATGTGAATCATGCGCAACCGTTAAGTATACCCGGTTCAGCCGGGGATATACAGGCCCCACACGATGCATGCAGAGTGGAAGTATGTGTTATGCACGACCGTTAAGCGTCCCCGGATCAGCCAGGGACACCCGGGCCTAAAAGACTAAACTGTACCATGACGCTCCATTACTGTAGAAAATAATTCACTCTACAGCTCTGGCTTCGAGAGTTGTAGCCTTTTCATAGATGACCCGTTTGTAAAATTATTTCCTGTTGCTATAAATAATCGGCTAATGTTAAGATCAGCCCCCTCCGCTGTTCCAGGGTGAAGGGTTAGGGTTAGGGCCAATCAGCTCCCTCCGATTTACCTTTTCCGTTAAGCTGATTGGCCAACTTCACCCTGGAACAGCGGAGGGAGCTGATCTTAACATTTGCCAAATAATCACTAGTCATACAAGTGTTCCAGTTTACTGAACAACGCAGGAAGGTGAGGTCCTCAGTTCTCTCTCCTCCAACAAGTCTTTGCCCTCCCCACCGTCGTAATCGTCGGCATACTCGTCGCTCTCGTCGTTGCCGTTGTAGTTGTCGTCGGTGGCCAGGGGGAAGTAGTCCTGGTCGATGCCGATGCCGCACTTGTTGCCCACGCACTTATGGTAGGCGCGGTTTGCCGCCATGCGAGATCCCCTCAGCACGACAGGAATGCTGGCCAGGTGAGAGGCTATGGTGGTCGACCTGAAACCAACGCCGGCATGAAATCATTGCAGGGCTCCCAGGGACCCCCATTTGGGGGTCTATGAAGTACTAAAATTCTAAAGGTACCTCTAAAAGAATGTGCAGGGGGTCCCAGGGATGCACTAGAAAATTTATTTTTTAGCGTTCACAATGTCACTGGGACCCTCTATCCCGCCTCTAGGACCCTCTATAATGTAAGTGAAGGAGTCCCTGGGACCCCTTGTTTTGCGGGACCACTGGGAGCCCTGCATTGCATCAGGAGTGTAAGATCACATGGTGAGGTTGTGTATTCAGCATGGGTGCTACTCTTTCAGTTTTACACTGATTTCAGTATTTTTAATTTTACCAGAAACTGAATTTCAGGTGTTTTTTTAAAAAAAAAAAAGACCACAAGCGATTTGGGGCATTTTGAACTTGGTTGTTTTATCTTGGAAGTTTACAAAGGCAATGTAATAATTTTACAAGGCTTATCGCACTCAAAACTGTCTCTGTCCATCATTTTAACTGTCTGTCTGTCTCGTTATCTTTCTCTCTTAAGTTGCCCCCCCCCCCCCCCGAATCGTCTGACGGGGCTCTGCCCCTGTACCCTGCCGCCCGGGGCCATGGGTCCTTGGACCCCTGCCTTTCAGTTTTTGTTCATTTGGGGGAGTTGCACCCATAGCATTGTGATGCAGCCTGGAGAAGTCTCTTATTAACAATAAATAAATAAATAAATAAAGCACAGTGGCTACGGTTACGGGGTTGTTGCAACACTCGGACCATGTTCAGGGATGTTTTGTTGTTGTTGTTGTCGTTCCCTGGCTTAAAGACTCCAGGGATCATCCCAGCAGCCGAAGCACTTGAACACTATGGTACAAATGCACCAGCTAGGGCTGAGAACATTACGTGTGTAACCGTTTTTGATTATCCCGCCACGTGGGCAGCCACACTCTGACTTTGGAGGAGTTCAGGGATAGCAACTCTTGCTAGTCAAATTTGTTGCCAACAAATGTATTTTCTTATTTAATATATTTAACGCTTCAAGGTTTCGTTAAAATAAGGAATAGGGTTAGGAGCATATGTTAAGAGTCAATGTTAGTAGTTTTTCAAGACACTTGTGCACAATTTTTGTGTCCCATGATTGAACAAACAAACAACTACACCACAAGTGTAAAGTGACGTTATTGTATTCACAAGAGACAAAACAAAACTGTTTTGTCTCTTGTGAATAAAATAACGTCACTTTACACTTGTGGTGTAGTTGTTTGTTTGTTGTATGTTCCAGCGACGTTGCAGTCTGTTTCAGTTGTTTTTGTTTTGTTCCCCCCCCATGATTGAGCTAAAATTGTGCACAAAAACCCCATTTATATGCTTATGACCCTAAAATAAAAATAAACAAAGATACAAACGTTGAAACACTTGGTGATCTTGTGCAGCTTGGTATCAGAGAAAGAGCAGTACTTTTGCAGGTCTCCCTTGTTACAATATACAACACATATAATATAACACAGTTCACGGTATAACCCGGAGATGCACCAGCCACGTCTGCGCTATCAACATGGGCTGCTCTCGTGTTGATAGGGCAGGCGTGGCTGGTGCATCTCTGGGTCCCCAACAGCACCTTTGAGTGTTTCTTTTTCATACAAATTCACTAACTTGTCAACACACTTGAATTTCTTGTGCAGCTCAGAGTCAGGAAAGAATGGTATCTCGGTAGATCCCGCACTGTGCCCGGCAGTTTAAATCTATCCAGCATTTCATCGGTGAAATTCAAAAACCGTGTATCTCAATTTTGGTAGTTTAGAGAAAAAATGAAAAAAACTGTTTTAAAAATTAACCGCGTTGACCACAATTGATTAACTATGATGAATATGTTGTTCAAGACATTGCGAGTTTAGTCCTGCATTTTGTTAACATTTAGACTTGAAAAGAACGAAGATACGAGGTTTTTGTCCTTAACTAGATCTGAATTTGGGACTTACAAGTTTTTCGTCTATTTTCACAACCTCATTTACCCCAGATAGAAAGTCGTTAGAGATACAAGGTTTATGAATTTCACGGACGATTTTCTCAAACAAACTACTAAAGACTGACACCTATTGGTAATCTTACTGACTTGTTGACACACTTGGATATCTTGTGCAGCTTGGTGTCGGAGAAGGAGCGGTATCTCTGCAGGTCCCCCTTGTCATTGGCACATGGCGGGGTGCACGGCAGTTCGTCAGCGGTGATCTCCCCTCTGCTGGTGCCCGCCACAGTGCCTGCAGCGTGGGCACAGCTCAGCAGGTAGCCGATGATGGGCACCGGCATGGGCACAGACCACGGGTCCGGCTCCTCCGTCTGGAAATCCTGAGGACATAGGGTGTGGAAAATGAAATAGTGGGGATACAGGGGGTGTCTTTCGTAAAAATAGTTACCCCACCTTCTGGATGTTCTGTGCTTGTAACTTCCTCTAATCTGCCATTCTCTTTGACTCTGCCTTTTCCCTTTGCTTTCTATCATCTATTATCTTTCTGATTTTTTGGCCCAATCTCCTGCCTTTTTTCAAACAAATCTTCCAATTAATTTTTCTCCTTTGAGTTCCTCCGAAATCGGAATGTGTCGGCTGTACGCAGCGGGGAGACCAGTGAAAACTGAAAACCGGACAACTACGTACCTATATGGCCTGGGAATGCAGAAGAAGAAGAAGACGAAGCAGTGTACACATTGATGTCTGGAAATGCTGAGGACATAGGGTGTGGAAAATGAAACAGTGTACACATTGATGTCTGGAAATGAAATGCTGAGGACATAGGGTGTGGAAAATGAAACAGTGGGGATACACATTGTTCTGTCTGGAAATGCTGAGGACATAGGGTGTGGAAAATGAAACAGTGTACACATTGATGTCTGTGGAAATGCTGAGGACATAGGGTGTGCAAAAGAAGAAGATGAAACAGTGTACACATTGATGTCGTGGAAATGCTGAGGACATAGGGTGTGGAAAATGAAACAGTGTACACATTGATGTCTGGAAATGCTGAGGACATAGGGTGTGGAAAATGAAACAGTGTACACATTGATGTCTGGAAATGCTGAGGACATAGGGTGTGGAAGATGAAACAGTGTACACATTGATGTCTGGAAATGCTGAGGACATAGGGTGTGGAAAATGAAACAGTGTACACATTGATGTCTGGAAATGCTGAGGACATAGGGTGTGGAAAATGAAACAGTGTACACATTGATGTCTGGAAATGCTGAGGACATAGGGTGTGGAAAATGAAACAGTGTACACATTGATGTCTGGAAATGCTGAGGACATAGGGTGTGGAAAATGAAACAGTGTACACATTGATGTATGGAAATGCTGAGGACATAGGGTGTGGAAAATGAAACAGTGTACACATTGATGTCTGGAAATGCTGAGGACATAGGGTGTGGAAAATGAAACAGTGTACACATTGATGTATGGAAATGCTGAGGACATAGGGTGTGGAAAATGAAACAGTGTACACATTGATGTCTGGAAATGCTGAGGACATAGGGTGTGGAAAATGAAACAGTGTACACATTGATGTCTGGAAATGCTGAGGACATAGGGAGACAAAATAATGTAGTGTATGAGTGATGCCCAGACTATTTGATTCCAAGAAAAGAGGGAAAGATGTGTCGTTGCCCGAGGAAACCCTACATTAGTCGCTCAGCACATTTTTTATCAAAAGCAGAAAATAGTCCACTACCCTGAAAATATAAATTTTCTGTTACGGGTATATTTAGCTCTATTTTTTTTATTATATTCTACCAGTGTCCAAAATTTATTGTGAAAATTTGAATTATTTCTTTCATCAAGAATAGCAGCCAACATCTCTTCTATTTAAAAGTCATAGTGAAATGTAAGTGAACAAAATGTATATGTTTTAAGAACTTTGAGGTCTGAGTACACACACTGAATAGTCTGTCTAGGAGGAGGTTTGAGCATGGTCAGTGTTGTCCAGATGAGGCATAGGAGTTTGGCCATAGCATATCAATATCTGTCAGTGACTTCTAATTCAGTTCTCACCTGTCTCAGCTGGTAGTCCATATAGTGTGCTACAGGAGGCTACTCTGCACTCTGTCAGTGATTTCTAATCAGTTCTCACCTGTCTGGTAGTCCATATGCCTACAGGAGAAAACTCTGCATTCTGTCAGTGATTTCTAATTCAGTTCTCACCTGTCTCAGCTGGTAGTCCATATATAGTGTGCTACAGGAGGCTGCTCTGCATTCTGTCAGTGATTTCTAATTCAGTTCTCACCTGTCTCAGCTGGTACATATAGTGTGCTACAGGAGGCTACTCTGCATTCTGTCAGTGATTTCTAATTCAGTTCTCACCTGTCTCAGCTGGTAGTATATAGTGTGCTACAAGAGGCTCTGCATTCTGTCAGTGATTTCTAATTCAGTTCTCACCTGTCTCACCTGGTAGTCCATAAGTGTGCTTGTGAAAATTCTGTCAGTGATTTCTTTCAGTTCTCACCTGTCTCAGCTGGTAGTCCAATAGCGTGCTACAGGAGGCTACTCTCTCTGTCAGTGATTCTAATTCAGTTCTCACCTGTCAGCTGGTAGTCCATATAGCGTGTACAGGAACTCTGCATTCTGTCAGTGATTTCTAATTCAGTTCTCATGTCTCAGCTGGTAGTTTATAGTGTGCTACAGGAGGCTGCTCTGCACTCTGTCAGTGACTTCTATTCAGTTCTCACAGCTGGTAGTCCATATATAGTGTGCTACAGGAGGCTGCTCTGCATTCTGTCAGTGATTTCTAATTCAGTTCTCAGCTGGTAGTCCATATATAGTGTGCTACAAGAGGCTCTCTGCATTCTGTCAGTGATTTCTAATTCAGTTCTCACCTGTCTCAGCTGGTAGTCCATATAGCGTGTGCTACAGGAGGCTACTCTGCATTCTGTCAGTGACTTCTAATTCAGTTCTCACCTGTCTCAGCTGGTAGTCCATATAGCGTGCTACAGGAGGCTACTCTGCACTCTGTCAGTGATTTCTAATTCAGTTCTCACCTGTCTCAGCTGGTAGTCCATATAGCGTGCTACAGGAGGCTACTCTGCATTCTGTCAGTGATTTCTAATTCAGTTCTCACCTGTCTCAGCTGGTAGTCCATATAGTGTGCTACAGGAGGCTACTCTGCATTCTGTCAGTGATTTCTAATTCAGTTCTCAGCTGGTAGTCCATATATAGTGTGCTACAGGAGGCTACTCTGCATTCTGTCAGTGATTTCTAATTCAGTTCTCACCTGTCTCAGCTGGTAGTCCATATATAGTGTGCTACAGGAGGCTACTCTGCATTCTGTCAGTGATTTCTAATTCAGTTCTCACCTGTCTCAGCTGGTAGTCCAGCAGGTGGTCCATCATGGGCTGACCCTGTCTGTCCTTGAAACACAACGGGGACCGGTTGTCCTGTCAGCACGGAAAACGATGATCAATCAACCAACCAACCAATCAATCAACCAACCAATCAATCGGCCCCTCAAGGATGTTTTTCCTAGTCCAACTGATGGAAATAAAATAAAAAGGTTTCTCTTTATCTTTCTAACCCTAACCCTAGTCCTTCTCAGAAAATCACACGCACACACACACACACACACATACTGAACATGTACACACACACATACACATTGAGCATACACGCACACACACACACACTGAAAACACACACACACACAAAGTTGTACACATTATATAAACATCTTGACAATTACATTACACATAATAAATCCATAAAAAAAATTAACTGAGTAAATAACTGGGAGAACAATTCAAGCAACAAGAAAACCAACCAACAAAAAAACCAAAAACAAATAAACAAGCTTATATTAGTTGAGCTAACACAACTTTTACTGCGGAGGGTCCCCCATGATGATACCGGGGGGGTCTTTCATACATATAGTTCCCCCACCTTCTGGAAGTTCTGTGCTTGCAACTTCCTCTAATTTGTCACTCTCTTCTTCTTCCATTTAGTATCCACAATCAACAATTTGATTTTTTGATACTGTTTGGTCGAGGTCCGAACGTCGTACACAGAACAAAAAAACAGAACCAAAAACAGAACCAAAGAGTCTTTGACCCTGCCTTTTCTCTTTACCTACTGTCATCTGCCATCTTTCCACCTAACTGGTCCATTCCACCTTTTTTTTTCTCTCAAAATTTTCAAACACTTACAAACATTTTCTTCCACCAAAGACAAACATGCTGGGCCTAACTATTTTTCTTAGGCCCACAACAGCAGCATGATGCATCTGCGCTCATATGAGGAAACTGTCTGAGTGATCGACGACGACGACAACGAAGAAGAGAACAAACCTTGTCCATGGTGAACTCAGAAGCCCCGTAATCCATGAGGAGATCCACCAGTGGCTTCCCATGCTCCATACCGTAGGCGTAATGCAGGCAAGAGCGAAAACACTGCACAAAACACAAGTCAATAGAAACAAAGAGGCAAAATTGTATCTTCTCTGCCCGATTTCTGCAAATGTTCTATTTCGAATGCCAAACTTCAAATAATTATAAAATAAAAACTAGACAATATAACTCAATTCGGTTTTCTGTCTATTAACAAGGAATCTTTGCTCCACCATGAAAAATTAAAGTCTCAATTTACGCCAAAATTCCATTATATCTGGTTTTCCCGTGCACTGTCACAATTATATCTAGACCATTTTCTCAGATTGAGTTTAACAGGTCTCTTTTAAATTTTATAACAAGAAAATAATAATGTCTAAAATTTTCCGTTGCAGTGAAGGGGATTAAGATCTTGAATGAATGAATGAAAAATGGTGTTTTACGTCCTCTCGGTCTGGAACAGACACATATGGGACATTTGTAAATACAAAGATGGTGGGAACAATACTGGAGGCATTGCCTGGAGGCAGTGCAACACCAGTAAAGTCCCGAATTTCTAACAATAATGAATACGGGGTTAAGATCTTCCCTATTAAGAGTCCCTCCCACTTAAGACCTATGTACTTCTCTGAGACATTGCCCTTCTTTGTAAGTATTAAAATTACCTCCCTATTACAACTCCCTCCCACTTAAGACCTTATTTTGGATGATTTTCCAAGGTCTTATTAGGGAGGTTCTACTGTAATAGGAAAGTTGGTAACCCCTTCACTGCCAGAGGAAAACTGAGAGATCATCGACTTTCTTATTATAAAATTTAACAGAGACCTGTTGGACTCAATCTGAGAAAATGGTTTGAGACATATCTTTCCTGACTTCTTTAAAACCCAAAACCATCATTCCAGGGCTATGACATCAAAAGTTATGACACATCAATGACATCACGCATAGTAGACAGCATGCCTTTAGAGCCACACCAGTTTATCTCAATACATATGATATAGTGGAGATGACCCCCCACCCCCACCCCCACACAAATAGTTCCCCCACCTTCTGGAAGTTCTGTGCTTGTAACTTCCTTTAATCTGTCTCTCTCTTTGACTCTGCCTTTTCCCTCGCTTTGTGTCATCTACTATCTTTCTGACTTTTTGGCCCATCAATTCTCCTGCCTTAAAAAAAAAAAAATCTTCCATATAATTTTCTCCTTTGAGCTCCTCCGAAAGAGGAGACCAGTGAAAACTGAAAACCGGACACGTACGTACCCATTGTGGCCCTACAGAACAATCTGGGGGTGGGGCCTAAAGCACAACTCGGATACGCAAAAAAACCACAATCACGAAACGAACACCCCACACATGCATGAAACCCATTATTTCTCACCCCCACCTTAAAACACGCAAACCAGTAACTTAGTTTATTACAGACTATAAGGCGATACTTTTTTTTCCTAGACTGAGACCCCTGCGCCTTATAATGTGACTAATAATATAGTAAGAAACTATAATAACAAAAAATTTGGGGTGTGCGCATAATATAACCAGATGCGCATTATAGTCTGTAAATTGTTTTTTTACGGTATTGTTTTACCTGATCTCGTATGGAGTCCAGTCTCTGTTTTCTTTGGTACACCAAAGTTTCCGCCAGCAGTTCCAACATCTCATAGGACCCCCTCAATACTGCCTTGTGTAGCAGTGGCTGACCATCGCCCTACACAACAACAATACAACAATATCCTTACATTGATAATACAGTGGTCGCCGCTTTATAAAACCGCGGTTAATAGAGCCAGCCGCTTATTAAAGGCCCATACGCTTCTCGTAAATAACGTGCAGAATGATGCAAAATCGATCTGTATTGTAAACACTGACATAATTCAAAGTCACAGACAAGCATAAAACTGAACGCAATCATACTGTGAGCTCAAAGTTAGCAAATCTGCGCTGACCTTTTTTCTTCTGTGTACTCTGCTATCTTGAAATCTCGTCTAGGGGTAATTAGCTCAAATGACGCAGCTAAGGGTAGTCAGTAGGCCTAGTTTAGTAGTAGTCCAGGCGAAATTAAGCTTGACCTTGTTTTGTGATATATATTAGGTTTTTATGTCGATCTAACATGATTTGAGGGTGCTGAATCTAAATCCGTTGGAGGTCAAGTTGTAAATGTTGGGCATTTTGAGCTATGATAAAATATTAAAAATGGCCACTATGGGACTCTAAAGAACTGTTGAAACATGCACTTACCGTAATTATGTTGTATCTAATGCTTTTATTTGTAAGAAAAATAGTATAGTTTGCTGAAATGATTCAAACTATGTGAACTATATCCTATTTTTGTACTTATTAGCCCCCAGCCACTCTGCAGAGAGGACTATCACGATTTTGTGTCCTTTCATTTGCCTGGCAATTATCTTAAGAACAATGTCAGAGGATCACTTCAAATTTGTGTGCTACTATTTTAATGAAGCTGATGAGCCCCTCAGTATACCTTATTGACTTTGACCTTTCACCTTGAGTATGTGATTTTAATGTATCAACTATACTTTTTCAACTTTTGCACTGCTGTGGTAAAATAAGCTATGTGTTTGTTTTTTCCTAAGCTAATGTGTATAGAGAATATTGAATTCCTGATACCTATTTTATTAAACCTTTCATCTTAAATGCTTGACCTTGAATTTGCATTGAATATTTTAACTTTTTGTCTATATGTTTTAAATCTTGGCAGTAATGGTCTCATAATTGGTGCATTAGCCAATTTATAGGTGGGTAAAAGTGCCGGCGTGCAATGGAATGTCGGCCATTTTACCCACCTATAAAATAAAAAGAAATATCGACACTGATCGCCGTGTTATTCTGCTTGGCGCCTAACAACAAAGGCCAAGCGTCAAGATGAAGGCTAGAGATGTCATTGGTACTTAGGTTAGCATCTAGATATGTTTAACCATTGGCTCATGTACCAATTATGAGACAGTTACTGCAATGATTTAAAATATATTAAAGCAAAAAGTTGAAATATTCCATGCAAATTCAAGGTAAAGCATTTCAGATGAATGGCTTAGGCATAAATTAGGCATTAGTAATTCAACATCCTCTACAAACCTTAGCTTAGAAACATGTTACAACAGCAGTGCAAAGGTTGAAAAAGTATAGTTGATACAATAAAATCACATACTCAAGGTCAAAGGTCAAAGTGAACAAGGGGCATATCAGCTTCATTAAAATAGTAACACACAAATTCGAAGTGATCCTGTGACATGGTTCTTAAGATAAATGAAAGGGCACGAAAGATCGCGATAGCCCTCTCCACAGTGGCTGGGGGCTAAGAAGTACTAAAATAGGATATAATTCCCATAGTTTGAATCATTTCAGCAAATTATACTATTTTTCTTACCAAAACAAGCATTAGATACAAAATAATTACGTTAAGTGCATGTTTTTACAGTTCTCTAGATACCTATGGCGGCCATTTTGAATATTACGTCATAACTCAAAATATCCAACATTTACAACTTGGCCTTTAACGGATCTGGATTCAGCACCCTCAAATCATGTTAGATCAACATAGAAACCTAATATATATCACAAAACAAGGTAAACTTTATAATTTCGCCTGGACTAGAACAAGAAGAGAGGAACTTGAAGGTGTACAACTTAGCGTCATAATAATAATACGTATCCTCTGACAGCGTTACGTCATAAGCTAGGTCTGAAAGTGTCCCAACAAGTTCTATTAATTAAAAACGGGCTACAAACAGGCAAATTAATTTGTCTTCAAATAGTTCAACATCAGTCACAGGTGCCGTATTGATTTCCCCTAATCTACGTCACGCCAAATGGATTATCGCACAAATCCCATTTTTGGTGAGATTCAATGGCAGCTGGCAAATCTGCCCCAGGAGACCGATTTTTGCGAAATAAAAGTGTGTGCGCTCACTTTATCTTGACGAATGTGACATAAAAGGTAGGTTACATAGATACAGTTTGTATACTGTGTCTATGTGTAGTAGGAAATAATGCTGAAACGTTTTCCAGAACGTTTTTAGGTCCGAATGGAGATGCGCATGGTCCTTTAAAGCCGATTTCTTACGGTCTGGATTTTTCACTATATGTTATGTATTAAAAAAAGCCGCTTAATAAAACCACCCCGCCGCTTATTAAAGCCACTTTTCTCAGAGAAATCACATAGTTTGTGACTAAAACTCACACGATTTTGTTCTTTTTTCTTTTCTTTTCTTTTTATGTTATACAAACCAAACGTAAGTATTAAAATATACACAAACCAATCCTTCAGTACAAAGTTCAACATCGTTTAAGAGGCCTTGTGAAGTTGTGTTTAGATTCAAGCAAGTGTAAATGACGAAAGAAAGTGTGAAAGTGTGACTGATGTAAACAAAAGAGAAGCTAAAAAAAAAAAGTTTGAAAATGACGTAATCCTGGACCGCCGGTTATTAAATCCGCCGCAGCCATTTTTCGTCGGTCCCAAAATGGCTTTATAAAGCGGCGACCACTGTACTATTAAGAAACAATGACTAATATGCATGACAAGCAAGTTTCAGCCAGCAGTTCCAATATTTTATAGCACCTCCTTAACCCTTTCATCGCCAGCCGTTTTTCAGCCAAAATATGTCTGTTAAAATTACCTTGGTAAAGAAAAGTTGGCATCTGCAATACTCTGAATCCCTCTATGACATGTATCAAATAAGGCCTTTCCTTATCTCCCAAAATTAACATCTTAAAGGGAAAACAACCGATCCCAGGGATCGGGTCGTTCTCGTCAGAAAAGCTCTGCCTCACGGTGGCTCGCACAACAGGGAACAAAGAAGGGCGAACCGTCTCTCTCGCCAGCTGTGATTCAAATGTGGCGCGCGCTCAGTGCCTCCCCTCTTTTATAGTCCGGTCATGCCATTAAGGCCCTTGGATAACAATTCCTAATTTAATGCCTTTTAGTGCCATGGGTGTTATATCAGTGTGGTGCAGAAATGCGACGTTGGCGGTGAAAGGGTTAAAAGTCCCTTTTGTAATAATGGTTGTTCATCTCCTTATAGAACAACAGTACAATCGTCACATGACCTTTCATCCACGTTAATATTTTTCCCCTGGCTTATCAATTAATTCATTGAAAAAACTGAAACAGACTGCAACGTCACTGAAAAATACAACAAACAAACAACTACACAACAAGTTAAAGTGACATTATTTTATTCACAAGAGACAAAACAAAACTACTGGACATTTCAGGGAAGTAGAGGGGTAATATTGTTTTTTTATTTTGATCTTGCTGTTTTTTTGCTCATTTTGTTGCCTGCTTTTTGCTCCTTTTGCTATATTTGCTGTTTGCTGTTTTCGTGTTTGTCTGTGTTGATAAAGGCGCATTCAACGAAATATCCAGTAGTTTTGTTTTGTCTCTTGACGAGGTGTGAATAAAATAATGTTACTTTACACTTGTCGTGTAGCTGTTTGTTTGTTGAATTAATTCGTTGGTTAACTGATTGACTGACTCCTCAATGGACAGACTAATTAAAAATTAAGTTTTGCTGTTTGTTGCTGTTGTCTTACCCTGGCTTAAAGACTCCAGGGATCATCCCAACAGCCGAAGCACTTGAACACTATGGTACAAATGCACCAGCCAGGGATGAGAACATTATGTGTGTGACCGTTTTTTGAATACCCAGTCACATAGGCAGCCACACTCCGACTTCGGAGGAAAAACAAAAATTAAGTGATTGACTGGCCAACTAATTAATTGACTGCTGATGCCTCCCCGTGGGGATACCGGGGGGTCTTTCATAAAAATAGTTCCCCCACCTTCTGGAAGTTCAGTGCTTGTAACTTCCTCTAATCTGCCACTCTCTTTGACTCTGCCTTTTCCTTTTGCTTTCTATCATCTACTATCTTTCTGACTTATTGGCCTAGCTATCTCCTGCCTTTATTAAAAAATATCTTCTAAATAGTTTTTCTCCTTTGAGCTCCTCCGAAATTGGAATGTGTCGGCTGTACGCAGCGGGGAGACCAGAAAAAACTGAAAAATGGACACATACGTACCTTGCCTGTTATGGCCATATGGCCTGGGAATGCAGAAGAAGAAGAAGACGACTGCTGACTCACTGGTTGCCTATGGTCAACCAGACCAGTGTTTTGGCCATGTCATTAGTTATGTATGAAGGAGAACAGTTGTCTTAAACCCTTTCATCGCCACTGTCGCCTCTTGGCACCACAATGATTTGACACCCACGTCACTAAAAGGCATCAAACAAGGGTCTGTTAATCCAATTACCCTAAGTTCTTAATTCTGGAAGGTAAGGATAGGCCCTATTTTATGCATGTCACAGAGGAATCCCCAATATTGCAGATATAATCTTTTCTCTATCCAGGTAAGTTTAATGGAAAGTTTTGGCTGAAAAATGGCTGGCGTTGAAAGGGTTAACTTCTTCACATCAGCCTCCATGATTGGATGTTTTACTGGTTGATAGATTAATTGAATGATTCATGACTCACTGGTTTCCTGCAGTCAGCCAAACATGGGTTCAATCTGTGTGGTTCGCTATGTCTGAAGTAGAGCAGTTGTCTCAGTGTCTCCACATCTTTAATGATTAAATGTTGAACTGATCAATCAATGAATTAACTGATAGACGACTGACTGTTGACTCACTGGTTCCCTGCAGTCAGCCAGACAGGGGTTCAACCCGTGTGGTTCGTTATGTCTGAAGTAGAGCAGTTGTCTCAGTGTCTCCACATCCTCATTTTCCACGGCTTCATGCACATGGGACATCTGCTCCTGAACATACACAAAAGAAAAGGCGTGGTTTGGGGGTACTAAACATTCCAATAGTTATTTCAAGTTGTACTGGCCACAACTTGTTCAGAATAAGTTACAAGCACAGAAGTTCCAGAAGGTGGGGGAACTATTTTTACGAAAGACCCCCCGGTATCCCCACGGGGAGAAATAAGTATGACAAACTGCATTGTATAATACTGATTATCTCATTCAAGTCGTTCCAGCCATATATGTCCAGAATTAATAGATAGCTGTCAATTTGATGCATTTGCTTCCAGGGAAGTAAATATGTGTGTACATCATACCTTGGTCACTTCTAAACTCGCTTCACTCCCTTAGACCACAATTTTGCCTCTGACTTTGCCTTTGTAGTGGTTTGTTGTGGGGAAACCAATCGGTGTAGAGAGTTTTTCTATATAAAGTCTATTTAATTTCCACAAGGATGAATAAAGTTGTATTGAATTGAATTGAATTGAATATATAGAAAAGTCTGATCTACCACTTCCCTATGTCTAAACCTGAAGTAAAAACCCGTAATCTTCTTGCATTTCTCCTTTTGTTTATGTATGTTTTGTTTGTGTGCATGGCTGGAGTGATTTGTGAGTTTTTTTAAATAATTCAAAATCGTTGCGATGCAAATGAGTTAACCTGCATTACCTGATAGAGAGGAAGGTACTTGTAGAAGGCGTCCATCCTGATATCCGTTGAGTCATCCAGGCTCTGTGCAATGAAAACACAGAGAGCACAGATACACTTACTTCACAAGCTTCTGTACGAAAAGGTTTTTGTTCTCTCATCTTACACGTGTAATAACATATCCCCCAAAATTAAAATTAAAAACATGCACACACATATGCAAGCACATACGCGCACACACACACAGACACTCACACACTATATCATTAAAAGCTGGATCACAATTTCATCTATTAGGTATTAGGAATTAGGTACTTTAAGTGACAGAGGCGTCTCTGTGAAATTCGGGTTGCTCCCACCTGGAGAGCGCGTCGCAGCCAGATGCGCCACCTTTTTTTTTTTTTTGCATGCGAGTTTTGTGTGACTGATGAGGAAGGAAAGTGGGGGGTACATTTTGACCAAATGACAACTTTTTTGTTGCCACTGGGATTAACGTGTGCTAAGTGCATGGGCACACAGGACCTCGATTTATCGTCTCACCCGAAAGACTCCACGTTCAGACCGTAAGGCCTAGTGCAAAGTGAGAGGAAAAATCCCCTGTACCCAGGTTCAAACTCGGGTTTACTTGACACAAGGCGAACGCGTTACCTCTGTGCCACTCTACACCTGTGGTACTGAACAGATGCGATTCTGAGATTGTTGCTCTAATGGGGCGTCACACTACGTCTTGGCGACACAAAAGGGAGATAATTTTCAGACTGACTTGACCATGCCACCTAGTGACGAGTCAGGGGCAGATAATTTTCTCTGGCTATATACTACTAGTTTATGACAGGGAAGGGCGATAATCTTAAGTGGGTGGCGTTCGCATCTCAGTGCATGAGACAGGGGCAGAGGATGTTCAGTATAAAGCCTCATTTCCTGACAGACACTGCAGGACCTTCTATCTGTAGGACTGGCTGATGCCAGAATATAATAATGAAAAGAGGCATGAACTGCATCTTCTATTAAGAAAAGGAACTACAGTGGAACATCCCTTTTAAGGCCTTGAAAAATCGTGTCCTGAACAGGCTCCACTGGGAACTCCACCGAAGTGACTCAGCAGAAGTGCAGTGTCTCCTCGGTTGGTTGCCTCCTGACGGCCTAACATAGATTCTCTCCCCTTGGACTGCTGGTCTCGGTTTCTGTGACTTGAACAAACCCGGGTGTAGCTGCGAATTGGGATTCGGAACGAGCGGCGTGGGAGCAATGCCACTGTACAGCCCAGAAGATGGGAAAGCAAAAAAAAAAAAAAAAAAAAAAAAAACAACTTGAAAAATCATCCAAAATAAGATCTTAAAGACCCACCACGTCACGTGTCAAAATCACTTTTTTTACGTGTTTTCCCTCTTATAGCTGGTAAGAAATCTTCCACGCATAAGAGGGAATGTGACACGTGACGTGGGGGGTCTTTAACCCCTTGACTGCCAAAGAAAATTAACTGCACAAATCATGCCATGAAAAAGACAACTGATAGAGCCAATCTAGCAAGATGGTCTGGGGATATAACTCTCTTGACTGTGTTACAGCAAAAGCCAGCATATCAGTTATTCCTCTTCATCAGTGGTGTCATCAGTGGTGTCATCAGTGGTGTCATCAGTGGTGTCATCAGGTCAGGGTGTGATACACTATATGGCAGTCAAGGGGCTAAGTGGGAGGGAGTTGTATCAGGGAGGTAATTTTAATACTTACAAAGAAAAGCAATGTTTTGGAGAAGTAGGTCTTAAGTGGGAGGGAATTTAAAAAGGGGGGGGGGGGGGTCCTTATAAGGGAGGTTCCACTGTATGTAGCATCATCATCATCACCATCACCAACCCTAGTCATAAGCACAAAATTAAAAAAGAACAGAACAGAACAGATTATCAATGCAATTTTGAGGATTGTATTTTTTTTACTCATGCTTTGTCTATTTTTTTCATTTTGTTCTACGTTTTCTTTTTATCGTTATGTTTACTGTTCACTGGTTGTTGATTGGTTTGATATTTTCTTTTTTCTTCTTCTTTGTTATGTAATTATTGTAAACTGGTATCATTCCGCCAATGTTTATGCTATGTAATTTATTTTGAACTGAGCACGCCATAAGCTCTGCTTGTTGTTGCTTCAGCTATGTCGTTGTTGTTGTTCAGGTTTCTTTTGAAAATAAAAAAATTAAACCCGAACAGACGGGCACGGCCTACCTTAATGGGGGAAGGCAAATACTGGTAACTGTGCAACACCAGAATTTCCTTGTTGATGTCAGACTCTTGGAACATCCATCGTAACACAGCCTGTGAAAAACACCCACCAAGACAACAACCCAACCTCAAGGTATTCAATGATAACATTAATGAGAAACTGTTTGGTTACTAGCCACAAAGTGAGATGGTAATGCTTTCAAAGAATTCTGTTTGTTCCTGACTGTGTGCGACTATGTGACTATCTATCTACGTTAGCATGATAAAGTTTGAACGGAGGGGCCTAGGATGCTCAAATTTTGCATGCGGATAGGTCCTAAGGATGTCTAGACCAGGTTAAAAAAATGAAGGTTATAGGTCAAAGGTCAAGGTCACTGGAGCCAAAAATGCTGCTGAGCACCTGGCACTATAACGTTTGAAAGGAGGGACATAGGATTCTCAAATTGCGGATAGGCACTTAGAATATCTAGGCCAGATGTAAAAATGAAGGTCATAGATCAAAGGTCAAGGTAACTGGAGCCAAAAATGATACCAAACACCTTTCAAGATAACATTTGAACGGAAGGACCTAGGACGCTCAAATTGTACATGCAGATAGGTACTTAGGATATTAGGACAAGGTCAAAAATGAAGTAATTGGTCAAAAGTCAAGGTCACTAGAACCTAAAATGCTGCTGAGCACCTGTATTCATATTAAGATAGTATGAGTCTCTCTTTCTCTCTCTTAAAATAAAGGTTCGTTACCAGCTGTGAGGCGAATTACTGCAGCCGAAAATACTGACACGCGGCTGGTGATCTAGTGCTTTAACACTCTAGTTTTCTTTTGCACTGAATTCTTTCTTGGAACATAATGAAGAATAATAATAATAATTAAAAAAATCAGTTACTTAGATAAAGAGCGGTCAAATTCCAGATATTTATTTCATAATATTAATAATAATAATAATAATAATAAACATGTTTACAAACATATGGCAAACAGAAACTGCCCAGAACTTTTTTTCGTAGAATTTAAAAAGAATTGGAAATATCTGAGCTTCAAATTTTTGGTATCACTTTAATCTCAAAAGCCCCCCCACCCCCACATACAGAGAATCACTCACACTATCAATAGCTTGGACGATTTGTTGACTGTGGTGAAACTCTGCATAGTCTCTGGCACACATGTTGTTCTGAAACAAACAATTCTAAAGCATTTAGGGCGCATACACACACGCACACACATATATACGCAAGCGCTGCACGGAAACCCATGCGCAATACGCCTAAAACCCCCAAAACAACTGGAAGTAAGAAATATGAAAGAGTGTGCACATTACACGTGGAAACCCACGCGCAGTAGTTGGTTAGTTAGCTTAGCCTTGCACCCCCTCCGGGATATTGGCCACTGCAAAGGACACCTTTTGCAAGAGTGAATGCCCTTGGTGGGTGGGGGAAGATGGTTGAGTACTGACCAAACAAGGGAATAACTCTCACCAATAACCCTATCTGAGGCCACTTAATGGCTGCCTTTTGCAAAAGTGAATGCCCTTTTGGATACTGATCAACAAGGGCTTAACTCTTGCCGTCAAGGGCGTTAATAACCCTAGTTGCAGTGGCCAATAGGCCGCCAACGAGAGACCTCCACAGCCCCATGTCTTGAGCCCTTGCCTCTTAATTGGTTACAAGTAAGGCCCATCCTTCTGGTGTCTGGCAGGAGATCTCTTCGCCAGCTGTTTCTAGGCCGATCCACCTCTTTTGCCTTGGGGGTTCCATGTCAAAACTTGTCTGGTGGTGTTTGACGCTGGCTTCCTTCCATGTGCAATCCCATCCGCTTATGTCTTATGTAAGTGTATTAGGTATTAGGTACATAATAGTCACAGAGGCGTCTCTGTGAAATTCGGATTGCTCCCATCTCGAGAGCGCGTCGCAGCCAGGGGCGTGGCACCCATTCAAAAAAAAATAAATTTGCATGCGATTTTTGTGTGACTGATGAGGAAAGAAAGGGGGGTGGTGGTAAATTTTGACCAAATGACAACTTTTTCGTTGCCACTGGGTTTCATATGCTAAGTGCATGGGCACACGGGACCTCGGTTTATCATCTCATCCAAAAGACCTAGATCGAAAGGCCTAATGCTAAGTGAGAGGAAAAATCCCCTGTACCCAGGTTCGAACTTGGGTTTACTTGACACGAGGCGAACGCGCTACCACTGTGCCACTCTACACCTTATGGGGTATGGGGTTTATGAATGAAACTTCCGGACTGCGGATCAAATGTGTATGTGCCCTTATTCAGAAAATGTTAAATGCAAATATTTTGCCCTCATTTCGTCCTCGTCATCGATCACTCATACATTTTCTTGTCATATGAGTGCAGATGTATCATGCTGACGTTATGTGCCTAACTAAGAAACACTTAGGCCCAGCATGTCTGTCTTTGGCATACATTTTCTTGTCATAAAAGTACAGATGTATCATGCTGACGTTATGTGCCTAACTAAGAAACACTTAGGCCCAGCATGTCTGTCTTTGGCATACATTTTCTTGTCATAAAAGTGCAGATGTATCATAATAATAATAATAATGGGAATTTATATAGCGCTCTTTCTCACATGAGCTCAGTGCGCTTTACATTGATAACAAGAACATTAAAGGCAAACAAATAATTAATCATTAGAAAGTAAAATAAGCACGATGCTTACACACAACGTTCTCTTACTTCCTTACTCACACACACACACACACACACACACACACACACACACACACACACACACACACACACACATGCATGCGCACACGCACGCTCGCACACAATTAATTATACAAGTAAAATAGTTACAACATGAACATTCTAAGAAGAAACATAGAGACCACATTCACATTCCCAATGAAGTTTGAATACAATACTGCAACTTGAAATAAAATCATACTGCCATCGACATACCAATTACATGACTAATTATAATAGACAAATTTTGCAAAAACAAAAATACCCTTCTACCTCATTTACAAGCATTTAAAGTTTACAAGACGTAGACATTCTACATACAAAATACGAATAATAAAATAATTGTAAATACATTTTTTACAAGATTTCTGCAATAAAACGGACCCCCCCCCCCCACACACACACCTCACACACAAACACTAATCAATCATAATATGTCCGAAACAAGTGAGTTTTAAGGGCAGAGCGAAAGGCGGAGATAGAGTCAGATGAGCGGACATGTTGTGGGAGGGAATTCCATAAGTGAGGTGCTAAATAGTAGAAAGATCGTTCACCAAACGATTTCGTGTGGACCCGAGGAACCTTGAGTGTGCAGCAGTCAGAGGAAGAACGTAGGGAGCGAGCAGGTAAGTAGACAGTTACTAGTTCGGAGAGATAGACGGGACCAGAGGAGTGAACAGCACCGAAACAAAGGCAAGCTATTTTATACTTGATTCTAGCCTCTACTGGAAGCCAGTGCAAGTTACGAAGATGAGGTGTTATATGATCAGAACGTGGAATCTTGAGAGTGAGGCGTGCTGCACTGTTTTGCAGTTTTTGAACACGTTGCAGGAGATACTTAGGACAGCCACAGAGAAGAGAGTTGCAATAGTCAATGCGGGAAAGAATAAAGGCAGAAATAAGAGTTTTCGTGGCTGCAACAGACAGAAAGTGTCGAACAGCACTGATTCGTCTGAGCTCATAATTGATGGAACGTATGAGATTAATAACCTGTTTATGCATTGTAAGATTTGAATCGAGGGTAACTCCGAGATTCTTTGCTGACTTAGAAAACTGAACACAAGCATTGCCAACTGTAAGAGTTTCTGGAAGAGATATCGTTGCAGACATACGCTGAGAGGAAACAATCAGAGCTTCCGTTTTGTCATCATTAAGTTTTAATTTGTTGCATGTCATCCAGGATTTGACATCATGAAGGCAGGATTCCATAGACTGAATAGCGCTGTCAAGTTGGGTAGGTTCCGCCGATTTTTGAAGCTGGGTATCATCAGCAAAGGAATGGTCAATAACAGAGTGACTAGCAAAAACATCAGAGAGAGGAGCAGTGTACAGGACAAAGAGAACTGGCCCCAATACAGATCCCTGAGGTACACCACAAGAAATTAACTTCGGATCTGAACTGCAGTTGTTGATCAAGACAGTCTGAAAGCGATTTGTTAGATATGAGGAGAACCACTGTAGAACTGTAGAATGGATTCCAAAAACACGTTCCAGCCGGGATAGAAGAATGGTGTGATCTATTGTATCAAATGCTGCCGACAGATCTAGGAGAGTCAAGACTGACACTTTTCCGTTGTCAAGAGCTAAGAGGAGATCGTTAAGAACTTTAGTCAGAGCCGTTTCAGAAGAAATACTTAGGCCCAGCATGTCCGTCTTTGGCTGGAGGAAATCTTTGTAAGAGTTTCTTGAAAAAAAGGCAGGAGAATGGACCAGTAAGGCAGAAAGATAGCAGATGGTAGTAAGCAAAGGGTAAAGCCAAGAGCTAAAGAGAGTAACAAATTAGAGGAAGTTACAAGCACAGGACTTCCAGAAGGTGGGGGAACTATTTGTATGAAAGACAACCCCCCTCCCCCCCAGAAAGAGAGTGACAGATTAGAGGAAGTTACAAGCACAGAACTTCCAGAAGGTGGGGGAACTATTTGTATGAAAGACCCCCCATCCCCCCCAGAGAGTGACAGATTAAAGGAAGTTACAAGCACAGAACTACCAGAAGGTGGGGGAACTAAGGGGGGGGGGGGAACGCTTGATTGTGAAGATAGAATTATCACTTGTTTCCTTTACTCACATGTATTCTCTGAGTTAGCAGGTAAGCTGTGCCTCTCTGAAGAATGTAGTCCACCACAGACAGATCTGTTTGGTGATCGACGCAGTGAAACAACACGTTCTTCCCCTGGAAACAAGTCAAAATGACACATTGTTGATACAGTGAAACAACACGTTCTTCCCCTGGAAACATGTCAAAATGACATCTTGTCGACGCAGTGAAACAACACGTTCTTCCCCTGGAAACATGTCAAAATGACACATTGTCGACGCAGCGAAACAACACGTTCTTCCCCTGGAAACATGTCAAAATGACACATTGTCGATGCAGTGAAACAACACGTTCTTCCCCTGGAAACATGTCAAAATGACACACATTCTTCCACTGAAAACATGTCAAAATGACACATGTCAACACAGTGAAACAACACGTTCTTCCCCTGGAAACATGTCAAAATGACACATTGTCGACGCAGTGAAACAACATTTTTTCCCCTGGAAACATGTCAAAATGACACATTGTCAACACAGTGAAACAACGCGTTCTTCTGCTGGAAGCATGTGAAAATGACACATTGTCAACACAGTGAAACAACGCGTTCTTCCGCTGGAAACATGTGAAAATGACACAGTCAACACAGTGAAACAACACGTTCTTCTGCATCAAAATGTTTTGTTCTGCAGTTATGCGGGGATGGTCTTTACCCATGGCACGCTCCTAGCATAACATAATCAGTCTGAAATCCTCCAAAGTCGGATTGTGGCTGCCCACGTTGCGAGGTAATCATAAACTGTCACACACTGCAATGTTCTCATCCCTAGCTGGTGCATTTGTACCATATAGTGTTCAAGTGCTTCGGCTGTTGGGATGATCCCTGGAGTCTTTAAGCCAGGGAACGCCAACAGCAACAACATACCTTATAGAAGAGAGAGTCGACAGTGATGGCAGGCCCTGTCGGGGTGATCCCTGGAGTCTTTAAGCCAGGGAACGCCAACAGCAACAACATACCTTATAGAAGAGAGAGTCGACAGTGATGGCAGGCCCTGTCGGGTGATCCCTGGAGTCTTTAAGCCAGGGAACGCCCAAAACAACCACATACTTTAGAGAAGAGAGAGTCGACAGTGATGGCAGGCCCTGTCGGGATGATCCCTGGAGTCTTTAAGCCAGGGAACGCCCAAAACAACCACATACCTTATAGAAGAGAGAGTCGACATTGATCACAGGCCCTGTCAGGTGATCCCTGGAGTCTTTAAGCCAGAGAACACCAACAACAACCACATACCTTATAGAAGAGAGAGTCGACAGTAATGGCAGGCCCTGTTGGGATGATCCCTGGAGTCTTTAAGCCAGGGAACGCCAACAGCAACAACATATATACCTTATAGAAGAGAGAGTTGACAGTGATGGCCAGCCCTGTTGGGGTGATCCCTGGAGTCTTTAAGCCAGGGAACGCCAACAACAACCACATACCTTATAGAAGAGAGAGTCGACAGTAATGGCAGGCCCTGTTGGGATGATCCCTGGAGTCTTTAAGCCAGGGAACGCCAACAGCAACAACATATATACCTTATAGAAGAGAGAGTTGACAGTGATGGCCAGCCCTGTTGGGGTGATCCCTGGAGTCTTTAAGCCAGGGAACGCCAACAACAACCACATACCTTATAGAAGAGAGAGTCGACAGTGATGGCAGGCCCTGTTGGGATGATCCCTGGACTCTTTAAGCCAGGGAACACCAACATCAACCACATACCTTATAGAAGAGAGAGTCGACAGTGATGGCAGGCCCTGTCGGGGTGATGGCTTTCAGCAGCTCTGTGCTGATGGGGGGTCTGGCTTCCAGCGTGGCCATGTAGAGCGGTACGTCACACTGGAACATATTTCAAAATATATAATGATCAATCCATAGCATCAGTCAATCAATCAATCAAACAACCAACTTTGTCGATGGGACTATAAATGAGCAACTAGCTAATCAACCAACTGATCGATCAACCAACCAATCAATTGATCAATCAATCAACCAACCAACTAACCAATCAATCAATAAATTGATCAATCAATTAATCAACCAATTAACCAACCAATAAATTGATTAATCAATCAACTGATAAATCGATCAACCAACCAATACATTGATCAATCAATCAACCAACCGATCGATCAACCAGCCAATTGATCAACCAATCCATCAATTGATCAACTAATTGATCAATCAATCAACCAACCAATTGATCAATCAATCAACCAACCAATTGATCAATCAATCGATCAGCCAATCAATCAACCAGCCAATCAATCAACCAACAACTTGATCAGTCAACCAACAAATCAATGAACCAAACAATCAACCAACAAGTCATTCCCTCAATCACTGACCTCATCTTCCCCCTTCATAGTGATGTCGACCCTGGCTCCGTACTCCATCAACAGGTGCACCATGGGTAGGTTGCCGTGACGAACGGCGTAGTAAAGGGGAGTGCACCCACGATCACCCTGATCACAGCACACACACACACAGGAAATGTACTCAAAACTATAGTGTGAAGACACTGCATCACCAGCCGCGCTGCACATTTTTTGCTCCAGTGACCTTGACCTTTGGCCTATGACCTTCATTGTCGAATTCGGCCCAGATATTCAAACTACCTACGGTCATGCAACATTTGAGGCTCCTAGGTCCCTCCGTTCAAATGTTATTATGTTAATATACATACATGCATAGTCACCTACATACATGCATTATTATAGTAAAACTAGAGCGTTAAGACGCTAGATCACCAGCCACACGGCAGTATTTTTGGCTGCAGTGCTTCGTCACTCAGCTGGTAACGAACCTTTAAGAGATCACAATGTCAATACAGGCCCAAATGCTCAGCAGCATTTTCAGCTCCTGTGACCTTGACCTTTGACCTTCATTTTCAAACCTGGCCTAGATATCCAGAGTACCTATCTGCATGCAAAATTTGAGTATCATAGATCCCTCTGTTCAAACGTTTATCGTGCCAAGTGCTCAGTAGCATTTTTGGCTCCAGTGACCTTGACCTTGATTTTTGAACTTGGTCTAGATAACCTTAGTACCTATCCGCAAGCAAAATGTTATTGTGTCCAAGGTCCCTGCGTTTAAATGTTATTCTGCCAGGTGCTCAGCAGCATTTTTGGCTCCACTGACCTTGATCTTTGACCTATGACCTTCATGCTTTAATTTGGCTGAGATATTCTTAGTACCTGTCCACATGCAAAATTTGAGCGTCCTAGGTCCCTCCGTTTAATAGTTATCGTACCAGGTGCTTGCTCAGCAACATTTTCAGCGCCAGTGACCTTGACCTTTGACCTTAATTTTTTAACTTGACCTGGATATGTTTAGTACCTATCTGCACGCAAAACTTAAGCCTCCTAGGTCCCTCCTTTATCATGCCAGGTGTTCGGCAGCATTTTCGGCTCCAGTGACCTTGACCTTTGACCTTCATTTTCAAACTGGCCTAGATATTCTTAGTACCTATTCGCATGCAAAATTTGAGCATCATAGGTCCCTCCGTTAAAACGTTATCATGTTCAGATGTATAGATAGTCAGATAGATAGTCAGGAATAAACAGAATTCTCTGAAAACATTCCAATCACAGATGATGAAGAACATCAACAGGCATTGGATCTTCATCAAGAGAATTATGATCTTTGCATATACAGTGGAATCCGTTTAATTGGCCATCGGATAATCGGCCAAAGCATGTGTTATTTTGTTCGTTTTTACGGCCAAAGCTGAAATCTTCAATTTCGCTTTATTGGCCACTTTTTCTCTCTAATTTTTCCTCTTTACCCCTTTTTGAGAGGGAGAACAACAGAGGCAGACAAACTGACAACACGCCTTTGACGTTTACATGGTTGAGTGTGAAGTTGGAAGGTGAGCTGTTGTCAATTGAAAGACCCTGCAATGGTGTTAAAATCACTCAAGAAAACAAAATCATTGTCTTTTACTCGTGCTTCTGTCAAGTTGTAGGATTAATAAACACACACACACACATCACAAAAAGGGAAAGAATTTGAATTTGAACTGCAACATTTAATTTTGACGTCATTGCTGTTGACTTGCATAATTGCGTCATACAGTATCTCGATGTTCGTTTTATCGGCCGATTCGCTTTATCGGCCATATTTTTCCTGGTCCCAAAAGTGGCCGATTAAGCGGATTCCACTGTACCATATTTCATGGACTATAAGGCAGTACTTTTTCTCCCAGACTAAGACTCATGACCCTTATAACATGACTAATAATGTAATAGGAAACTGTTATACCAAAATCAGCATTGTGCTTAAAATCTGGTGGGCGTATTTTACAATATGATGCATCTTAATTAATCCCCTCCCTGCCTGGCTCCTGTCTACTACCCATGTGTCATTGATGATGTCATGATTTTTTACATCATAGTTCTGGAATGATGGTTGTTGTTTTAGACAAGTCAGGAAAGATATATCTCTAGACCATGTTTTTCAGATCGAGTGTAACGGGTCTCTTTTTCATATCAAAACAATAAAGAAGACAGTTTCTCAATTTTTGTTCTGGCAGTGAAGGGGTTAACATCCATAAATTATGGAAAGTGTCTCAAGAACAAGAGCCTTACAAATGTTCCAACTGGAGAAGTCAAAGAATATTAACAGTCCTGGAGCCTTCATTGAAGGAACACCTATATGCATTTACATATTCATATATCAGAGTGCTCAGATGGCTTTGTCACCGGTTGACATTAGCCTGTAGTAGGGACCAACAGTAACATGAGAGCTGTACAATAAATTATTTTCTACAGTACTGGAACATCATGGTACAGCTTAGTCTTTCGTGGAAGACTGATTCTCTAACTAGGGGCCATTTGCACTGGCTTAAGCGATGAAATGAAGCCAAAGAGATAGTTTGGCCTTTAGGGACCTTCCCCAACGCGAACTGTCCTCAAATCTCTTTGGTTGAGAGAGTGGGGATGTATTCTAGGCAAGGCTTCTCCACTGTCAATAAACTCTATCCCAGCCCGCAGGAATAGCATCTGTCCCCTCTGCTATCTGGCTGTCATGGTGGGAAACGACAGAGAGGCATGCACACACACATACTCCCCAACCCAGCATAGTAGAGCACAGCTAGCCAAACACACTATGACTTTGCAAAATATAACATAACAGCATACTGACCATATTTCTAAAGTTGATGTTGAGCTTCAGTTTCTGTGATAAGCGAAGCATTTTCCTTGCTGTGTTTACATCACCAGCCAGAACACAGTGCGCAAACTCCTGCAAAACACAATGCTAAACTCTTTAGTCACACAATGGGTTTATGTAACAAAATAGAATTAGCATACAGTTAGGAAATTCCTGCAAAACACAGAGTTCAAAATCTTATGTCACACAATGGGCTTACATAACAAAATAGAGCTAGCATACAGTGAGCAAACTCCTGCAAACACAGTGTTAAACTCTTAGCTACACAACAGGCTTACATAACAATATAGAGCTAGCATACAGTTAGGAAATTCCTGCACACAGTGCTAAACTCTTAGTCACACAATGGGCTTATGCAACAATATAGAGCTAGCACACAGTTAGGAAACTGCTGCAAAACACAGCGCTAAACTCTTATTTACACGTACAATGGGCTTACATAATAAAATAGAGCTAGTATATAGTTAACAAACTCCTGCAAAACACAGGGTTCAAGATCTTAGTCACACAATGGGCTTACATAACAAAATAGAGCTAGCACACAGTTAGGAAACTACTGCAAAACACAGCATTAAACTCTTAGTCACACAATGGGCTTACATAACAAAATAGAGCTAGCATATAGTTAGGAAACTCCTGCACACACAGCGCTAAACTCTTAGTCACACAATGGGCTTACATAACAAAATAGAGCTAGCATATAGTTAGGAAACTCCTGCAAACACAGCATTAAACTCTTAGTCACACAATGGGCTTACATAACAAAATAGAGCTAGTAGACAGTTAGGAAACTCCTGCACACACAGCGCTAAACTCTTAGTCACACAATGGGCTTATGTAACAAAGCAGAGCCAGTAGACAGTAAACAAACTTATGCACACAGGGTGTGATATAATATAATCAATCATGTGTATGTGCTTGCATGCATGTGCACATGCATGTGTGTGTGTGTGTATGTGTGTTCGTTTTTGTATAGCGTTTTTGTTTGAATGAATGCTAACATGTATGTGTGTACTTCGATTTGATTTCTATCAAGATTTAGCGTTGTATAAATACTATATGTTGTTGATGTTATTAGTGTGTTGTTGTTGCTTGTGTGTGAGTGCGCGCACATGTGTGTATATGTGTGCATGTGCACATGTGCGTGTGTTGATACGTGTACATGTGCCCAGTCACTTGCCTTACATGCCATGATTTGATTGATTGAATTTGAAGTCTGTTCACAACAATGGTGATATGAGACTAAAAAAACCAACACCATAACAAAAACAACAACAACAAATCAATCAATTAAAATGAGGGGGAAAATGTGTGTGTGTGTGTGTGTGTGTGTCTGTGTGTGTGTGTGTGTGTGTGTGTGTGTGTGTGTGTGTGTGTGTGTGTGTGAGTGTGTGTGTGTGTGTTTACATGCCACTCTAAACATTTGTATATACCTTCTTACAAAAACAACAACAATAACCCAGGTTTTCAGCTTTCAAACAACAACAAGAACAACAACAACAACAACCGTATTCCAGTAACAAGTTCACAAGGTTCAGAGCTGTCAAATATCCTCTGTCGCACAGCAAGAGATGGAGGTAATCATGAATAATGGATGACAATCTCATCACTCATTCAGCCATGATCCCTAGCCCTAATACTAGAACTTTCCCTCCATCCCCTCCCACCACCCTCTCCATTTGTGATTGTTTTCAACTTTCTGTTTCAACATATTACTTGTTAACCCTTTCGCCGCCAGCCATTTTTTTATCCAAAATTATCCAATAAACTTACATTGGGTAAAAAAAACATTTTGTCTGAAATATTGGGGATTCCTTAACTACATGCTTAAAAAAAGGCCAGTCCTTAACTCCCCAAATCAAGAACACAAAGATCATTGGATAACAGACCCTGAATTCAAGGTTTTTGCTGACATGGGTGTTCAATCATTGTGGTGCAAAAATGCGATGTTGGCAGTGAAAGGGTTAAAGGGCCGCTACACTGCATACGATTCGATTCCGATGCGATCCGATTGTGACGATGTCTGTGAGTCATGATTCACGTGAAATACCTCCGTCTAAAAATAATTCTACTATTTTTGTTCACTATGCTCATGTAGACCGCAAAACATGAATCAAAAAGAATGTCTGATACAACAATACAGATATTTCATCAGATTCGTGTACGGGGGACTACAAGTATAGTGAACACAACCAGTAGGATTTCATCAGGTTCATTTAGGCAGTAGAATGTCACGACAATCATGCCTCACAAATGTCACAATCGGATCGCATTGGGATCGAATCCTATGCAGTGTAGCAGTCCCTTTTCGTGGATGTTTGTTTATTGATCTATTCTCAGCTTCAGAAGAAATGTTCGGGAGAAAACAAACGGGTTAAAAAATACAAAACAAAGTAAAATGAATTATGAATGTATTTTTGTATGTCATATTGCATTGTGTTATAAAAAGACAAGAATTTTCTAAAAAATGTTTAACATAGTCATTATTGTAAAGTGTTATACTATTGTATTATACTGTACTACAATTGTATTGTATTGTATTGTATGGTACTGCATTTATATTATATGCCTTATTAAAAAACTAAAATGGGTGGCGTGCCTCTGGCTGCGACACACTCTCCAGGTGGAAGCAACCAGAATTTCACAGAGACGCCTCTGTGACTATAAAGTACGAAACCAATACGATGGGTTTCGTACGGAAGTTTTCCTAAATGTGTACAAGCCCTAATACATAGTAATAATAATTAGCATTTATAGCGCCTAATCTTAAAAAAGCCATAAGCGCTTACAATAATACATGAATAAACCAGCAAGTACTATCAATAAATAAACGACAAAAATATATTATACACACACGTGTGCGCACTAAACACAGACACATGCACGCACTAAACACAGACACACACACACATGAACGCACTACACGCACACGCACAAAGAACACGCATGCACACAAACACACGCGGATGGAAGGTGCACGCACAGTACTTTGAAAAGAAATGTAGCAGGCTATGATTTGAAAAGAGTAAATAATAATACATCAAAACCCCTTGACTGCCCCCAACATATCACATACTGACCCGATGACATCACTGATATTGACGTCATCAAATGAAGAGGAATAACTGATATGCTGGCTTTTGCTCTAACACAGTCAAGAGAGTTACATCCCCAGACCATTTTCCCAGATTGGCTCTATCAGTTGTCTTTGTCATGGCATGATTTGTACAATGAATGTTTCCTTAATTTCCTAACACTGACCATGGAGGGCCGTATTCCGCTGACCACTCTGATGATGCTCTCTGTCCCAATGTCCAGGGCAAGCTGCAGCAAGGTTTTGCTGTTCTGAAACACACATCACCATTTGCTCATCACTAGCGGCATCATGTTGGGGATCCACATGGAGAACCAGCTGGCTGGGTCATTGTAGATCAGGGTTTTCTCTTTTTCCTTTGCTCTCTTTCTCTTTTTTGTTAAGGGGAGATTTGATAAATGTATATAAAAATTTTAATAACCCTGACAAAACTAACACACATTTGTTTCAATTGTCTAACGATTTGAGAACCCGTAACAGTGATCTAAAAATACTAACCCAATACAGTAGAACTAATATGAGAAAAAACTTCTTTTCTAATAGAGTCACCCAGCACTGGAACAATCTCCCTGCACAAACTAAACTTGCTTCCAACATTAACCATTTCAAAAACCTCCTAGATAGTGACCCCAAAATTAATGTTTTTAAATACAATTATGATTAGGACGACAATGATAGTTCAAAAAGCGCCACAGCTATGCCAATCTGATTAATGAACAAAGCCACAATAACAAACAATCAAAAGATAGGGCACATCAAGAGGCCGCGAGGCCTGGCTGCCCTGAAGATCTGACCTGACCTGACCTGTTTTTGCTTTTTTGTTGTTGTTACTATTTTATTTTATTCCTTTGTTTCTCCGACTTCGGACCTCGACCGAAATAGTGCCATAAAAATCCAATTGTTGATTGTGGGCACTTAACCGGAAGAAGAAGAAGAAGAAGAAGAAGAAGAAGAAGAGTGCTACCGGTACGCCAGCTCCTTTTGCTTTGCATGGCGCAGCCCAGACTTGTTTACCCCCTACATAAGTCTTGAGTAGTCTGGATAGCTGAAATGAGTAGTTTTGGCTCAAAATGTACAGACCTGTTTACCCCCTACATAAGTCTTGAGTAGTCTGGATAGCTGAAATGAGTAGTTTTGGCTCAAAATGTACAGACCTGTTTACCCCCTACATAAGTCTTGAGTAGTCTGGATAGCTGAAATGAGTAGTTTTGGCTCAAAATGTACAGACCTGTTTACCCCCTACATAAGTCTTGAGTAGTCTGGATAGCTGAAATGGGTAGTTTTGGCTCAAAATGAGTAGTTTCATTCATTAAACCATGAACACTGAAAATAAGCAATTAGAGCATTGTTTTCAATTTTGAAGAGTAGTAGAGGTCCAAATTGAGTAGAATACTCCTCGAAAAGAGTAGAGTAAACAGCAGACCCGTTTACCCCCTACACAAGTTTTGAGTAGTCTCGGTAGCTGAAATGAGTAGCTTTGGCTCAAAATGTGTAGTTTTATTCATTAAACCATCAAACAATGTTCACTGAAAATGAGCAATTAGAGTATTGTTTTCAATTTTGAAGAGTAGTAGAGGTCCAAATTGAGTAGAATACTACTTGAAAAGAGTAGAGTAAACAGGTCTGCACAGCCTAAGGCTGTGCATACACATACGAGCAAGTTCCGCTGAATCCGCAACAACAACAAAATCTGGAAGTAGGAAATATGAAAGAGTGTGCCCATTACATGCGGAAACCCATCTGTAATGCCATCCGCTTATTTTTTATATAAGTGCATGGGGTTTCTGTACAGAACTTGTGGATTGTGGATCTAAAGCACACAAGGCCTTATACTGCATGTCAGTTTCCAGTTTGTCCCAAGCCTATTTAATCCACCTATCCCCGGACAGACAGACTGTCTGTCTGTCCGTATGTCTCTATGTCTGTGTGTGTGTGAGAGAGAGAGAGAGAGAGAGAGAGAGAGAGAGAGAGAGAGAGAGAGAGAGAGAGAGAGAGAGAGAGAGAGAGAGAGAGAGAGAGAGAGAGAGAGAGAGAGAGAGAGAGAGAGAGAGAGAGAGAGAGACAGAGAGACAGAGAGAGAGAGAGAGAGAGAGAGAGAGAGAGAAGAGAGAGAGAGAGAGAGAGACAGAGAGAGAGAGAGAGAGAGAGAGAGAGAGAGAGAGAGAGAGAGAGAGAGAGAGAGAGAGAGAGAGACAGAGAGAGAGAGAGAGAGAGAGAGAGAGAGAGAGAGAGAGAGAGAGAGAGAGAGAGAGAGAGAGAGAGAGAGAGAGAGAGACAGAGAGAGAGAGAGAGAGACACAGGGACACAGAGAGAGAAGAGGGAGGCACACGGAATGTTGGGAACAGGAAGGGACTCAAAATATGTGAAAGCTTGGGGTGAATTGGAGAGGGTGGGGGTGAATAAATGAATGGGAGGATATAAATGGTGGGAAAGAGGGCAGTTCTTCATGTTTTGATAGTCGCTTGTATCGACCCTAACTATGCCCAACTTCTTGCGAAGCATGATTTGTTGTCCATTTTTCCTTAGTTTTGTTTCCATTTTTAATGCACGCCGATGTGTTTCCTTGTTTGTATTGTGCTTGTACGAGACCACACTGTAATTTCACCTAACGTGATAATAAAGTGTTTTTGACTTTGACAGACAGAGGGTGAATTTGATTGATTGGCATAGGCCTTCGCAACTAGGGTTATTAACGCCCTTGACAGTGAGAGTAATTGCTCTTGCTGGTCAGTACTGACAAGGGCATTCACTCTTTTGCGAAAGGCAGCCATTTAGTGGCATCAAATAGGGGTTATTGGCGAGAGTTATCCCCCTGTCTGGTCAGTACTGAACCATCTTCCCCCACCCTCCAAAGGCATTCACTCTTGCAAAAGGTGTTCGTTGCAGACCTCAATAGATAGAATTACAGACCACAAAACAAAGACTTTTTTTTCAACAAAATCATGCATCTTATACAGAGGAACCTCCCTTATAAGACCTTCAAACATCATCCAAAATGAGGTCTTATAAGGGAGGGGTCTTTAAGAGAGGTAATTTTAAAACTTACAAAGAAGGGCAATGTCTCAGAGAAGCAGGTGTTATGTGGGAGGGAGTCTTATAAGGGAGGTTCCACTGTACAGCAAAGCTCCCCTGGAGATACCGGGGGTGTCTTTTGTTTAAATAGTTCCCCCACATTCTGGAAGATCTGTGCTTGTAACTTCCTCTAATCTGTCATTCTCTTTGACTCTGCCTTTTCCCTTTGCTTACTGTCATCTGCTATCTTTCTGCCCCCCCCCCCCCTCTCTCTCTCCCATATACTTACTTTCTGTACATCCACTCTACACCATTCGTTGATCAGCTTACGAACGTTCATTGCGTCATCCCCTTCCACCGCCTCCCAGATTCCTGGCTGGAATTTATCATCATCATCGTCATCATCATCATTGTCATCATCATCATTATCATCATTATCATCATCGTAATCATCATCATTATCATCATCGTAATCATCATCATTATCATCATCATTGTCATCATCATCATTATCACCATTATCATCATCATCATTATCTTCTTCATCATCATCATCATCATCATTACCACCATTCATTGATCAGCTAAGAACGCTCATTGCGTCATCCCCTTCCACTGCCTCCCAGATTCCTGGCTGGAATTTATCATCATCATCATCATCATCATCTTCTTCATCATCATCATCATCATCATTATCATCATTATCATCATCATCTTCTTCATCATCATCATCATCATTGTCATCATCATTATCTTCTTCATCATCATCATCATCATCATCATTGTCATCATCATCATTATCTTCTTCATCATCATCATCATCATCATCATCATCGTCATCATCATCATCATCTTCTTCATCATCATTGTCATCATCATCATTGTCATCATCATCATCATTATCATCTTCATCATCATCATCATCATCATCATCATCATCATCATCATCATCATTATCTTCATCATCATCATCATCATCACCACCATTCATTGATCAGCTAAGAACGTTCATTGCGTCATCCCCTTCCACTGCCTCCCAGATTCCTGGCTGGAATTTATCATCATCATCGTCATCATCATCATCATTATCTTCTTCATCATCATCGTCATCATCATCATTGTCATCATCATCATCATCATCATTATCTTCTTCATCATCATCATCGTCATCATCATCACCACCATTCATTGATCAGCTAAGAACGTTCATTGCGTCATCTCCTTGCACTGCCTCCCAGATTCCTGGCTGGAATTTATCATCATCATCATCATCATCATCTTCTTCATCATCATCATCATTATCATCATCATTATCTTCTTCATCATCATGTTTATTCCAGATTGAGATCCCTTTACTTTACAATAAGGACTTCTTCTTCTGCACTCCCAGGCCATATGGCCATAATGGGTCAGGCATGTATGTCCGCTTTACAGTTTCCACTTATCTTCCTGCTGCATAGAGCCGACACATTAAAATTCTGATTTCGGAGGAGCTCAAAGCAGAAAATTATTTGGAAGATTATTTTGGAAAAAAGGCAGGAGAAAATTAGTAGATGACAGAAAGCTGGAATTTATCATCATCACCACTTTCATCATCATCACCTTTTTCATCATCATCACCACTTTCATCATCATCACCACTTTCATCATCATCATCACTTTCATCATTATCACCACTTTCATCATCATCACCACTTTCATCATCATCACCACTTTCATCATCATCATCACTTTCATCATCATCACCACTTTCATCATCATCACCACTTTCATCATCATCACCACTTTCATCATCATCACCACTTTCATCATCATCACCACTTTCATCATTATCACCACTTTCATCATTATCACCACTTTCATCATCATCACCACTTTCATCATCATCACCACTTTCATCATCATCACCACTTTCATCATCATCACCACTTTCATCATCATCACCACTTTCATCATCATCACCACTTTCATCATCATCACCACTTTCATCATCATCACCACTTTCATCATCATCACCACTTTCATCATCATCACCACTTTCATCATCATCACCACTTTCATCATCATCACCACTTTCATCATCATCACCACTTTCATCATCATCACCACTTTCATCATCATCACCACTTTCATCATCATCACCACTTTCATCATCATCACCACTTTCATCATTATCACCACTTTCATCATCATCACCACTTTCATCATCATCACCACTTTCATCATTATCACCACTTTCATCATCACCACTTTCATCATCATCACCACTTTCATCATCATCACCACTTTCATCATCATCACCACTTTCATCATCATCACCACTTTCATCATCATCACCACTTTCATCATCATCACCACTCATTTCATCATCATCACCACTTTCATCATCATCACCACTTTCATCATCATCACCACTTTCATCATCATCACCACTTTCATCATCATCACCACTTTCATCATCATCACCACTTTCATCATCATCACCACTTTCATCATCATCACCACTTTCATCATCATCACCACTTTCATCATCATCACCACTTTCATCATCATCACCACTTTCATCATCATCACCACTTTCATCATCATCACCACTTTCATCATCATCACCACTTTCATCATCATCACCACTTTCATCATTATCACCACTTTCATCATCATCACCACTTTCATCATCATCACCACTTTCATCATCATCACCACTTTCATCATCACCACTTTCATCATTATCACCACTTTCATCATCATCACCACTTTCATCATTATCACCACTTTCATCATCATCATCACCACTTTCATCATCATCACCACTTTCATCATTATCACCACTTTCATCATCATCACCACTTTCATCATTATCACCACTTTCATCATCATCACCACTTTCATCATTATCACCACTTTCATCATCATCACCACTATTCGTTGATCAGTTTATGAACGCTCATTGCGTCAAAGAGAGTGATAGATACGAAGAAGTTGCTAGCACAGAACTTCCAGAAGGTGGGGGAACTACTTCTACTGAAAGACACCTCCATCCCTCCCTGGTATCCCATGAGGAGATAATAATGACTAAGACTAACGACTTAGTACAAAACTATCATAGCAGAATCATAATTTTGTGTAAAATTTGGATGTTGTGTGCCTTATAATATGATCTGTCTTATAGTCGGTAAACTACGTCACTTACCACGTATTTCATGAAGATGTCTCTGACGGAGGGTGAGAGGGAGGAGCAGGAGGTTACCACTTCCAAAGGATACACCCCATCCTGTCACAAACAGAGACATACCCTCAAAAAGGGTTGTAACAAACCCTTATCATCATCATATAATAAAAAGCCAAGTGTCGGTGTGTGTGTCTTTCTGTCTGTCTGAAACACAAACCGGGCCTTATAACTCCGCCGTTTTTTTGACCGAATCGCTTTAAATTTGCTGTGCGCCCTAACGGGGCGATGGCAACGGCAACCGAGGCGGCCGTGTCATTTGCGCGGTTTGGCAAATGCGTGAAACGCGTATCTGCCGGCCTCTCGGCGCCCGTATCTCCGGTATTTCTGGATCGATTGCCTTCAAATTTGGCAGGTAGATGACCGGGGACGGTGACTATCGATGTGCCAAACCGGAAGCGAATTGATTAATAAATGCGTGCGATATACGCCGCTTCACCTTTTCACAAATAACTCTGCCGTTTCTTAACCGAATCGCTTCAAATTTGCTGTCAGGCTTGCTGTGGCCGGGGCAAAGCCTAGCAGGAAATTTGAAGAGAATCAGGAGAGCGCGTCACTCTCAGAGCAGCACCAACGGGAAACAGGGCCTTATAACTCCGCCGTTTCTTAACCGAATCGCTTCAAATTTGCTGTACTCAGCGTTACCAGTACTTGGCGTTACCGTTACTAGGCGTTACCGTTACTAGGGAGAGAACATCACTCTCAGAGCAGCGCCAACGGGAAACGGGGCCTCATAACTCCGCCTTTTCTTAACCGATTCGCTTCGAATTTGCTGTACTCAGTAAGGTGCGGGGGGTAGTAGAACGGGATGAGTGAAGAAGATGGAAAGAGGGAGAGAGACAAAAGTAATAATAATATTTCGCGGACCCAGCGAAACCAGTACTCAGCGTTACCAGTACGTGGCGTTACCAGTACGGTGCATTGCCAGTACTAGGCGTTGCGCTAGTCATGATAACAATAGCATGCACACACACACAACCACACACACACACCAAATGCTAACTTACTTGATTGGTGATGTAGACGTCAGCGTTGCATCGCAGAAAGGCCTCCACTACGTCAGGCTGGGCTACACCACTTTGCAGGTATCGCAACAATGGAGTGTTGCCATTCTGCAAACACACACTTCAAATAATATCGATTACACATACCGCATGTCTTACAAAACTATCTGAAAGCTCCGATGTGAGCCTATGCTTTTGCTGAGTGAAACTGTTATAAAATTCGTTTTATCATATCTGAAAACTCTTTCCTTTTCTACCCCCCCCCCCCCTCCCCCTTTTTGTGAGAGCAACCCGAATTTCACAGAGACGCCTCTGTGACTATAAAGTACCAAATATCAAGTAGCAAAATAGCAATACCTTTCTCTCTCTCTCTCTTCCAACAACTACTGTGACATTGTTTCGTTACACATACTACCCCATATGTCTTACAAAGCTATCTCAAAACTCTTTCTCTCTCTTTCCTTTTCTACCTCCTGCCCCCTTTTTGTGAGAGCAACCTGAATTTCACAGAGACGCCTCTGTGACTATAAAGTACCAAATAGCAAGTAGCAAAATAGCAATACCTTTCTCTCTCTCTTCCAACAACTACATTGTTTCTTGCTCCTCAACATGTGAAAAGACAGTAACTTTCAATATCTTTCAAAATAAGAATTTAAAATGCCAATAAAATTCAAAGCACAAAGGCACTGTATGTTTCTGTTATGCAATGGTTTGCATAAAAAGTTCCTGTATTATGTAGCAATCCAGTTACACTCTCTCTCTCTCTCTCTCTCTCTCTCTCTCTCTCTCTCTCTGTCTTTCTCTCCCTCCTCTCTTCCTCTTTGTCTCTCTCTTCCTCTCTATCTCTCTCTCTTTCTCTCTCTTTGTCTTTCTCTCTCTTTGTCTTTCTCTCCGTCCTCTCTTCCTCTTTGTCTCTCTCTTCCTCTCTCTCTCTCTCTCTCTCTCTTTGTCTTTCTCTCTCTTTGTCTTTCTCTCCGTCCTCTCTTCCTCTTTGTCTCTCTCTTCCTCTCTATCTCTATCTCTCTTTGTCTTTCTCTCTCTTTGTCTTTCTCTCCGTCCTCTCTTTCTCTTTGTCTCTCTCTTCTCTCTCTCTCTCTCTCTCTCTCTCTCTCTCTCTCTCTCTCTCTCTCTCTTTGTCTTTCTCTCTGTCCTCTCTTCCTCTTTGTCTCTCTCTTCCTCTCTCTTTGTCTTTCTCTCTCTTTGTCTTTCTTTCTTTCTCTCTTCCTCTTTCCTCTCTGTCTCTCTCTTCCTCTCTATCTCTCTCTCTCTTTCTCTCTCTCTTTGTCTTTCTCTCCGTCCTCTCTTCCTCTTTGTCTCTCTCTTCCTCTCTATCTCTCTTTGTCTTTCTCTCTCTTTGTCTTTCTCTCCGTCCTCTCTTCCTCTTTGTCTCTCTCTTCCTCTCTATCTCTTTGTCTTCCTCTCTCTTTGTCTTTCTCTCCATCCTCTCTTCCTCTTTGTCTCTCTCTCTCTCTCTCTCTTTGTCTTTCTCTCCATCCTCTCTTCCTCTTTGTCTCTATCTTCCTCTCTATCTCTCTCTCTTTGTCTTTCTCTCTCTTTGTC
>CM065699.1:7670519-7678019 GCA_017654935.2 Phymorhynchus buccinoides | reverse complement strand
ATAAAAAATTAAAAAAAAACATTGTTAATACGCTCTATACCCTTTTCCGTCAATCATGTCATCCCAGAGAAGAAAGAAGAGTAAACAAAACAGACGAAAAAGGAAACAAGTGCAACGCCGAGCGGCTGCAAAGTCCCCTCGCAGCATCGCCGAGCTACTCCGAAATCGGAATGTGTCGGCTGTACACACAGCGGGGAGACCATTGAGAACTGAAAACAGGACGCACGCACGGACGGATGGACGGCCGGAAAGAAGTGGGACATATCGGGCCTGTGACACAAAGGGCCTAGGGCACAGCGGGCTTATCCCATGAACAGGCGAAGCGGCAGATATCAAAAGAAAACGTACTTACATAAAAACGCATCAAAAGAGCACGTAACTGAATAGTTTTTTTTATATATAGCCTTGGGGTTCGGACCCGTGATTTGAGCGCGCGCGATCATGCGCACACGAGCGCACAGAAAAATTCATGACAACTGTGTTATAGATCATTCATCAAGAAATGTTGTGAAAAACACTGCATTGAAATACATGTAAAACTTCGCGAGATATTAGCGATTATGTGTTTCGTGGTTTGAACCCCGTAACTGGCGCGACCTTGACCTTAATGTAAAACTAAATACATCAGTGGATAGCTTGCATCTTGGCAAACTAGTATACCAAATTTGATGATGATAGACTGAATAGCTTTTGAGAAAAACGGACGAATAGCCGGACGGACGGACGGACGGACGGACGGACGGAGGCACGCCGGACGGATCAGACAGAAACAATAGCTCCCCGAACCTTCGGCTCGGGGACTAATAAAGGCAAGGATGGAAAAGCGCAATGAAGCGCCTTCTTAACTTCCAGAATTGCTAACCAGGATCAATAAAGAGCAAGCGCAAGGGACTCACGATTACAAAAATATAACCCACGTTTTATAACCGTCGTCATGGCGAGTTTATGATTTTGTTTTATCCACACACACACCCACACACACCCTTGTTTGTCGGTCTCTCTGTCGATTTATCTGTAAATATCCTTTGCTTTAAAAAACCCACACAACCCTTTACTCAAATGTCTTTTATGTTTGGTTGACATTAGCCTGTAGTAGGGGCCAACAGTAACATGAGAGCTGTACAATAGATGATTTTCTACAGTCATGGAAAATCACGGTACAGTTTAATCTCTTGTGGAAGACTATGACACTCAAACGAGGGGGGCCCTTGTACCGGCTCTGGTGCTGCATCCAAAGGGATGGGCTGGCCTTTGGGGACCTTCCTCAACGCCAACTGTGTCCTCAAATCCCTTTGGCCGAGAGAGTGGGGATGTACCCTGAACAAGACATCTCCACTATAAATAAATTATCGCCCAGCCCGCGGAATAGTATCTGCCCCCTCTGCTATCTGGCACTCATTGTCGGAAACGACAGACTAGCATACAATAACAAAAAACCCACAAAGACAACAATAACAACAAAGCAATACAAAATGATTTTAGGAAATTTTGTGGAAGTGTAGGGTTTCGACCAACAATTATTAAGCTAAAATGTCACCATGATAAAACATTTTTGAAATGTTGTTATATTTATAGGTGGGGTGTTGTTGTTCTTTGCTCTCTCTCTCTCTCTCTCTCTTCTCTCTCTCCTCTCTCTCTCACCGTCTCTCTCACTTCTCTCTCTCTCTCTCTCTCTCTCTCTCTCTCTCTCTCTCTCTCTCTCTCTCTCTCTCTCTCTCTCTCTCTCTCTCTCTCTCTCTCTCTCTCTCTCTCTCTCTTGGTGTTTGACTTTTCTTAACTACCTAGTACCTGTGTATTTTAGTATGCTTTGTTTGTTTGTGTACCCTGGCTAAAAGACTCCAGGGATCATGCCAACAGCCGAAGCACTTGCACACTATGGTACAAATGCACCAGCTAGGGATGAGAACACTACGTGTTTGACCGTTTTTGATTACCCCGCCACGAGTGCAGCCACACTCCGACTTCGGAAGATTAGTATGATTTAGCTACCTTCGTATTCAATATTGTTTGTGTACCAAGGACAGATTGAAAGAATAGGCTTCCGCTTCGCCTAAAATCTTCATCCTGGAAAGTAAACTTTTCCGTGTTTCGTGTTCAGTGTTCTGGGTTCTTTTATCGTCTCTGTCTGTCTCTGTCTCTGTCTCTCTCTCTCTCTCTCTCTCTCTCTCTCTCTCTCTCTCTCTCTCTCTCTCTCCCAGTTATTATTATACCTGACAGCTGAGCATGGATCCACTTGCGACCACAACCTTGCATTACTACGAAGGATGGAAAAAAATGTATGTCTGTTTGTCTCTCTCTCTCTGTGTCTCTGACTGTCTCTCTGTGTGTCTATCTCTGTCTTTCTCTCTGTGTCTCTCTCTGTCTCTCTGTGTGTCTCTCTCTGTCTCTCTCTCTCTCTCTCTCTCTCTCTGTCTCTGTCTCTCTCTCTCTGTCTCTCTCTATCTCTGTCTCTCTCTCTCTCTCTCTCTCTCTCTCTCTGTCTCTGACTGTCTCTCTGTGTGTCTCTCTCTGTCTCTCTCTCTGTGTATCTGACTGTCTCTCTGTGTGTCTATCTCTGTCTCTCTCTCTCTCTCTCTGTGTCTCTGACTGTCTCTCTCTGTGTCTATCTCTGTCTCTGTCTCGTTATTATCATGCCTGACAGTTCACTCCAGAAGCATTAGAGATGGCAATGCTGACTGATTAACTTCCGACCACTACCTTGGTTTGTCCGATGGAATGGGAAAAGTGCTTGGGGACATTGGCTCTGTGCGTGTTTGTCTCTCTCCCTCTGTCCGTCTGTCTCTCTGTCACTGTCTCTGTCTCTCCCTTACTCTCTCTTCCTCCCTTCCTCTCTCTCTCTCTCTCTCTCTCTCTCTCTCTCTCTCTCTCTCTCTGCCTCTCTAGTTATTTGGCAATACCATATTGAAAAAATGACACATAAACTTGCACGCAGCCTATTCCTACTAAACAAACTTACACCCTTCACAGACATAGATGCACGCAAAATGTTTTTTCATGCCCACTGTCTCTCGCACATTAATTATGCATCTGTAGTCTGGGACTCTGCAGCTAATTGTCACTTATTGAAACTCAATTCTATGCACAAAAGGGCAGCTAAAATAATTCTTACTGATCCTGAACTCAGTACATTAGAAACGCAAGCCCAGTTAAACATACTTCCACTGCAATCACAGCTTAGCTACAATAAAGCCATTCTCATGTACAAAGTACACAACGGCTTAGCTCCACAATACCTGAAAAATCTAGTTACACAAGCCTCACAACGGTATGGTTCATGTAATTATATTTTACCACAAACAAGAATTGATAAATTTAAGTCGAGCTTTACCTTTTCGGGTTCCTTCATATGGAACTCCCTTCCGCATGACATTAAACTATGCTCCTCTATCGCAGCCTTCAAAACGAGTGTTCGAAAGACACTAACATTCGACCCTCCTTAATCTCACCCCCCCCCCCCCCCAGTATGCTAAATGCTTATGACGATGTTAATATGTATTCAGTTCATTTTATTTATTTCATTCTATTGCTTACTATTCGCCTACAATGTGCCTGATATATGCTATAAATGGTGTCCTCAATTTAATGCAAACTGTTACCTGTTACATACCCTATGATGCATTGATTTGCCCTGCTCTATAATGTATGTTTCCCTTATATACATGCGCGCTAGTGTGTAAGTATGGTTGCATGCTTGTATACACGCGCGAGTATTAAAACATTATGCAAGTTTTACAAGGGCATCGCCGAGCAGCAGCACCGCATTGTAAGTGCATGCTGAGCAGCAGCAAGGCATTGTGACAATGCAAACCCGGCCAGAGTTATGTTCTCTCCCCCCCCAACCCCCCAATAAACAATATGTCTCTCTCTCTGTCTCTCTCTCCCCCCTCTCTTTCTCTCTCTCTCTCTTTATCTCTCTCTCTCTCTTTTTCATAGTTTACGACACGATTCAAAAGTAGTAGGCCGGAAACATGTCTGCCGCTCGGCAACATTGTAGTTCCGGGGGATAATTTATATACGAATGCTTTATACTGTTAGTGTCACATCCTGACACAACATTTGAAGAGCTTATGTCTTCTAGTTCACGAGATATAGCTTGGACAATAAATATATAGCGCAAAGAAGGAAATTTCGGTTTTCAAGGTCACACTTCAAGGTCAAGATCATCATGGCGATAATTTATGCTCGGATGTTTTCTACTCTATGGTATACAGTACCACACACAATCTGAAGCGCTTCTGTTAAGTACAAATGTGGAAAATATGGCTTAAAACCCAATGTGTAGACCCCTATCACTTTCAAGGCCTACCGATCTCCCGGACCGTGACCTTGACCTTGATCGGTATACCACCATCAGAACGGGCATAAGCCAACGTACCTACATGCCAAATTTGAAGACTCTAACACCAACGGTGTGGGAGTTATGGCCCCTTAAAGATTTTCGTTTTCAAGGTCAAACTTCAAGGTCAAGGTCAGCACGGTGTTGATTAACGAAAGGAAGTTTTCTTTTCAAGCTGTTTATCCCTCTGCCAATTTTAATCAAAATCCAAACAATAGTTTTTAAGATAATCGATACACAGACACACACACACACACAGACAGACAGACACACACACAGACAGACAGACAGACACACACACACACACACACACACACACACACACACAGACACACAAACCGATCGCAATACCTCGGCCTCTGGCCGGGTAATAAACCCATATTTTAGCCAATCTATGTTTCATAATATTAATTGCTTTGCTACCTTTGTGTAATAGTATGCCTTGCCATGTTTTGTGTTCTGTGTTAGTATTATATGTATCAAGGACAGATTGGAAGAATACCCTATAGGCATTGCCTAAAATCTATATCCTTAGAAAATAAAGTTTTCAAGTTTTCCCTCCCTTTCTCCTCTCTCTCTCTCTCTCTCTCTCTCTCTCTCTCTCTCTCTCATGCATTCATCCCAGATACAAGCCACTTGAGACCTCCCTCTCTCTCTCTCTTATTTATTGAATTCTTTGCTTTAGATTATTTTATCTTTTTTTTCTGTGACAGCTAAACAAAGCATTCATCCCTCAGATACAAAAAGCCACTTGAGACCTCCCTCTCTCTCTCTCTCTATTTATTGAATTCTTTGCTTTGATAAACATGCATTCATCCCAGTTTTCTCTTTCTCTTTTTATTGAATTCTTTGCTTTGAGGACTGGATGAAAAAAAGTATTTATACTTACTCTATTATCCTCAGAAAATAAAAGTTATTCATTCATTAATTCATTAATTAATTCTCTCTCTCTCTCTCTCTCTCTCTCTCTCTCTCTCTCCCTTCCTCTCTCTCTCTCTCTCTCTCTCTCTCTCTCTCTCCCTCCCTTCCTCTCTCTCTCTCTCTCTCTCTCTCTCTGCCTCTCTAGTTATTTTATCTGACAGCTAAGCATGGATTCATCCCGGATAATATAGCATTCCAAGCGTCAAACAATTATTTGCACGATTTTTAGTGGTAAAATGAGGCACTTTCCTCATTCTGTGCACACAATTCATTCTGTGGTGCACACAATTCATTCTGTGGTGCACATAATTCATTCTGTGGCACACACAATTCATTCTGTAGGACAGAATTCATTTTGTAGGACAGAATTCATTCTGTGGCACACACAATTCATTCTGTAGGACAGAATTCATTCTGTGCACAACATTTATTCTGTGGGATACACATTTCATTTTGTGCACAGAATGAATTCTGTTATCCCACAGAATGAATTCTGTTATCCCACAGAATGAATTCTGTCGCACAGAATAAATTCTGTCCTATAGAATGAATTCTGTCCTATAGAATGAATTCTGTGGGAAACACAATTCATTCTATGGAGAACGAGGCTCATTTGCATATGACGTTGATTGTAAGTATCTAGGGAGTGTTCATTAGTTTAGAAATGTGTTGTTGGAAATGTATGCAACTGTCTTAAAACTTAAAAGAAACTAAACACTTTATTATTTTGTCAGTGAAAACAGTGACGGTGTGTATGATTTTTTGTGTGGAGATATATGTCATGTAGCACCGGTCATTTTATGAGCGGTAGAGCTAAGGAAGATATATTTTCGTAGAATAAAACCAAACCAAAAAAAAGGAACAGTCTAGCAGTTTTTGCGCCACCTTTCTTATACTTCCAATGTTTTAAACAAATCTATCAAATGTAAACAGTGCTATCATAACTATTTCATTCATATAAGACAGATTTTCCCTCATCATTAATTAACACACTAACTGCTCCCTTGAGGAGCTTAGTAGGTCAATGTCTAACACCCGTGACGTCACTTTGTATGCGAATGAGCCTCGTTCTCCATAGAATGAATTGTGTTTCCGACATGTCGACAGAATGAATTCTGTTAGTACAGAATTTATTCTGTAGGACAGAATTCATTCTGTGCACAAAATGTATTCTGTGGGACACATAATTCATTCTGCGCACAAAATGAAATGTGTATCTCACACAAAATACATTTGGTGCACATGAATTCTGTCCTACAGAATATGTGTCTTATAGAATGAATTCTGTCCTACAGAATGAATTCTGTGAATTGTGTCCTACAGAATGAATTCTGTCCTACAGAATGAATTCTGTCCTACAGAATGAATTGTGTGTGCCACAGAATGAATTCCGTCCTACAGAATGAATTCTGTCCTACAGAGTGAATTGTGTGTGTCACAGAATGAATTATGTGCATACAATGAATTGTGTGCACCACAGAATGAATTGTGTGCACAGAATGAGGAAAGTGCCTCATTTAACCACTAGGAAATCGTGCAAATAATTGTTTGACGTTTGGAATGCCATACATGTTTCCTGGTTAAATAAAATGCGGTTTTCGTCCCCCCCCCTCTCTCTCTCTCTCTCTCTCTCTCTCTCTCTCTCTCTCTCTCTCTCTCTCTCTCTCTCCTCTCTCTCTCTCTCTGCTCTTGCCATGTTTGTATTCTATGTTCGTATATGTACCAAGGACAGATTGGAAGACTAGGCGTTGCCTAAAATCTTTATCCTTGAAAAATAAAGTTAAAGTTTTCAAAGTTCTCTCTCTCTCTCTCCCATTCTCTCTCTATTTCATGGTTTTAAATGCACGTAACCATCTCTCTGCATCTGTCTGTCTGTCCCCCCCCCCCCCTCCTCTCTCTCTACTGACATGATTTCCCCTGTAAAGTCGCTTTGACCAAAATGTATGCGTACACTGATATGTTTTTATAAAGTGTACAAGAGTCACAGGCCTGGTCGTCATGACCCTTGGTCTCTGCATTGGCGCCATCTTGGTTTTTATTGTCAACTGTCGCGATTTTCAATATCCATTGTCATGGTTTTTACTGTCAACTGTCGCGATTTTCAGAGTCCATTGTCATGGTTTTCATTGTCAACTGTCGCGATTTTCAATGTCATGGTTTTCACTGTCAACTGTCGTCGCGATTTTCAGTGTCATGGTTTTCATTGTCAACTGTCGCGATTTTCAGTGTCCATTGTCATGATT
>CM065699.1:7655519-7663019 GCA_017654935.2 Phymorhynchus buccinoides | reverse complement strand
GGAGCCGGAGGCGCGCCACCCAATTTTTTTTTTTGGCATGTGATTTTTGTGACTGATGAGGAAGGAAAGGGGGGGAGTGGGGTACATTTTGACCAAATGACAACTTTTTCGTTGCCACTGGGCTTAGCGTATCCTAAGTGCATGGGCACATGGGACCTCGGTTTATCGTCTCATCCGAAAGACTCCACGTTCAGACCGCAAGGCCTAGTGCAAAGTGAGAGGAAAAATACCCTTCTTGTTTTGACCAGGTTTGACTCCCATACAAATGTCCCCCAAACTGAAAACAAAACATTTTAAAGCGCAGACTCAATTATAAGTTGGGGGCATTTGCATGTGGGTCACAGCTACCCAGAAAAAACAACAAGGGACATAATCGTGGTGGGTCAGTGTGTCTTTAAGAAATATTCCGAGCAAGAGAGGGAAAATACACACCGGCGTGGTGGGTCTTTAACTCCTAACCCTAACCCTTACCCTAATCCGAGGGGACACATAGAGACGGGGGCACAATGAGGGGACACATAGAGACGGGGGCACAATGAGGGGACACAAAAAAGTCATAGAGACGGGGGCACAATGAGGATGGCACATAGAGACGGGGGCACAATGAGGGGACACATAGAGACGGGGGCACAATGAGGATGGCACATAGAGACGGGGGGCACAATGAGGGTGACACATAGAGACGGGGGCACAATGAGGGGGACACAAAAAAGTCATAGAGACGGGGGCACAATGAGGATGGCACATAGAGACGGGGGCACAATGAGGGGACACATAGAGACGGGGGCACAATGAGGGGACACAAAAAAGTCATAGAGACGGGGGCACAATGAGGATGGCACATAGAGACGGGGGCACAATGAGGGGACACATAGAGACGGGGGCACAATGAGGATGGCACATAGAGACGGGGGCACAATGAGGGTGACACATAGAGACGGGGCACACATAGAGGGGACACATAGAGACGGGGGCACAATGAGGGTGACACATAGAGACGGGGGCACAATGAGGGGACACATAGAGACGGGGGCACAATGAGGGGACACATAGAGACGGGGGCACAATGAGGATGGCACATAGAGACGGGGGCACAATGAGGGTGGCACATAGAGACGGGGGCACAATGAGGGGACACATAGAGACGGGGGCACAATGAGGGTGACACATAGAGACGGGGGCACAATGAGGGGACACATAGAGACGGGGGCACAATGAGGGGACACATAGAGACGGGGGCACAATGAGGGGACACACAGAGACGGGGGCACAATGAGGGGGACACATAGAGACGGGGGCACAATGAGGATGGCACATAGAGACGGGGTCACAATGAGGGTGGCACATAGAGACGGGGGCACAATGAGGGTGGCACATAGAGACGGGGGCACAATGAGGGGACACATAGAGACGGGGGCACAATGAGAGTGACACATAGAGACGGGGTCACAATTTGTGCGCGTGACTTGACACGCGCACGCATAACACACACACACACACACACACACACACACACACACGCGCGCGCGCGCGCGCGCGCGCGCACGCTCTCACACACGCTCTCTCTCTCCTACCACCCTCTTTCTCTCTCTCCTTATTTCCTTTCCACCCATTTCCTTAGACATGACACAGGGCAATAGCCCACCCAGAGACAAGAAGAGTGAGGTCAAATAGCAAATGCCCATCAATATAACGACCCATTAACGTCTTATATTTCTACCAGCTAATAGTATCCCTGACATCCTTAAGTGCATTTGTCAGGCGAAACACTCACACACTAACACGCACGCACACGCACACATACAGACAGACATACAGACAGACAGACACACACACACACACACACACACAAACACACACACACACACACACACACACACAAACAAAACACACACACACACGCACGCACACGCACACACACACGCGCGCGCGCGCGCGCGCACACACACAAACTACACACACACGCGCAATAATCTTTTTCAAGATTAGTTTCAACATTGGGTCACACTATCAAACAATAAAAAGAACATAAATTTTGATATTAGAATGACGTATCATATATTTTATTATGGGTTACAACAGATGTGTGTTTTTGGAAGCAGACACATTATTCTCATAAACTGTATTTAAATGACTTCTGCGTGCTTAATGAAATTACTCAATTTAAGTTTAAGTTTTCTTGTTAGCACGAAAGAGATGGCAAAGATTGCACACATGCACGCGCGCACACGCGCACACGCACACACACACACACGCACGCACACGCACACGCGCGCACGCACGCGCACGCACACGCACACACACACACACACACACACTTTTAATGTGGCTGTAGGGGCAACTCCCCATAAAGAATAATATTATATAATTATGTCGGCATCTCCTATTATTGTGAATCAAGTGACAAACCCACCGACTTCTATATCTCTCTGGCAGTTTGTTTGTTTGTGTTGTGTTATAGTTCTCTGATCCAGCTTCCTGTTCACGTGCATCACGTGATTTTCGCATGCCACGCACAAAAAGTGTCATTTCGCTGAAATGGAGTGATATAAAAGTGAGTAAAATTGTCAGAATCGACGACATTTCTTGCTTTTTTTTCAGGCCTGCCAAAATCGTTTCACATACGCTCTCTGGCAGCATTTTGATTTGCTGAATGCCTCAGTGCCTCAGAAACACACCATCTGGACATTATGAAACTGGACATGAATTATCTTCACCAACGAGTTCAGGAGCAGTCTTAATTTCATGGATGGTCTTGCTAGGGTGTGGACATTCTCAGGAGAGCATTACCGGGAAATGTGAGCCAGAGAGCATGACAAATCTCGAGGTGGGTCTTTGACGGTTTGGGCCTGTATCGGCATGGTCGGGAAAATTGAGTCACAAATTCTTTAAAAGGAATCCCTGATAGCTGTTCCCTACGGGGATGAGGTCATCAATGTCCACGTCAAATCTTCTGCTGGCATGATCCGAGATAACGTCATCTTCATGGATGATAATGCACCTTTTCATCGAGCATGGGTTGTTGACGCGCACCTGCAGCAGGAGATCATCGTCCATATGAGGTAGGTTTCCCGATCCAGAGAGCTCAGTCTGATAGAACAATGTTGAAACATGCTCAAGGCAGCCATTAGAAGCCGTTCACAGCAGCACAGAAGTCTACATGACCCAGAACAGTGCCTGTTAGGAGTGGAACACTCTGGATCAGCAGGAGCTTCACAAGCTTTTCCAGAACACAAAATGGCATTTCCAAGCTGGGATTGCAGTGATGGGGTCTCGCACATGCTTATCCATGACTTTTCTTTCTTGCCACACCAAACAAATCTGAAAATGAAAAATTCGCTCCATTCGGTTGTTTTATGCATTTTGAAGGGGTATCACAAACGTTCCTTGAGGTAAGCCAATGAACTAATTCTCCGACCTTGTTTTCTATCAAAATGTTAATTACACTGAACAAGAAAAAAAAGTAATGGCTTCATGTTTGAGCAGTGCATAATCCTTTGTGATTTCGCTTAGCACTAAACGTCAGACCCAGTGCCCATCTAGAGGCTGTACATATAATCCTTTGTGATTTCGCTTAGCACTAAACGTCAGACCCAGTGCCCATCTAGAGGCTGTACATATAATCCTTTGTGATTTCGCTTAGCACTAAACGTCAGACCCAGTGCCCATCTAGAGGCTGTACATGTAATCCTTTGTGATTTCGCTTAGCACTAAACGTCAGACCCAGTGCCCATCTAGAGGCTGTACATATAATCCTTTGTGATTTCGCTTAGCACTAAACGTCAGACCCAGTGCCCATCTAGAGGCTGTACATATAATCCTTTGTGATTTCGCTTAGCACTAAACGTCAGACCCAGTGCTCATCTAGAGGCTGTACATATAATCCTTTGTGATTTCGCTTAGCACTAAACGTCAGACCCAGTGCCCATCTAGAGGCTGTACATATAATCCTTTGTGATTTCGCTTAGCACTAAACGTCAGACCCAGTGCCCATCTAGAGGCTGTACATATAATCCTTTGTGATTTCGCTTAGCACTAAACGTCAGACCCAGTGCCCATCTAGAGGCTGTACATATAATCCTTTGTGATTTCGCTTAGCACTAAACGTCAGACCCAGTGCCCATCTAGAGGCTGTACATGTAATCCTTTGTGATTTCGCTTAGCACTAAACGTCAGACCCAGTGCCCATCTAGAGGCTGTACATGTAATCCTTTGAGATTTGGCTTAGTACCAGAAGTCCGAACCAATGTCCATCTAGACGGTGTCAATCTAATCCCTATATCTCCATTAGTTCTCTCGCTAATCCTCCAGCACTGTGTAGATTCCCTGTCCTTCCTCGTAGCCAGTATCTGGAGACCTTCACCTGGAAACACTGACCGCTATAAATCAGTGCAATAGTATCTGCTCTTCCCTCGGGAATGGCAACAAGGGGATCAGTGATTTGTTTCCCGGGTGAGACTGGAAAGCATAGACATCGGGGCGTGTAATCATGAGTTCGTCTTAGACAGTCAACACGGGTAGTAGTATGTAAATTAGACTACACTCCCAAAACGATTGGCTGCTTAGCCTGAGTTACATACTACTACTCGTGTTGACTGTCTAAGACGCACTCATGACTACAGACCCAAAGCCAACTTCAACAATGCTGACGACTCGGAGATTATTAGGCTACTACTCTCCCCGTGGGGATATCGGGGGGGTCTTTTCGCAAAAATAGTTCCCCCACCTTCAGGAAGTTCTGTGCTTGTAACTTCCTCTAATCTGCCACTCTCTTTGACTCTGCCGTTTCCCTTTGCTTTCTATTATCTATGATCTTTCTGACTTATTGGCCCATTCTCCTGCCTTTTTTCAAAAAAATCTTCAAAATAATGTTTCTCCTTTGAGCTCCTCCGAAATCGGACTGTACGCAGCGGGGAGACCAGTAAAAACTGAAAACCGGACACATACGTACCTTACCCATTATGGCCATATTATGGCCTAGGAACGCAGAAGAATAAGAATTAGGCTACTACAAGTACGATGATAAGTCTTGTAAGAGGTATTTTACGTTTCAAACAATCAGATTTGTAACTGTGTAATTGTACGGTGCAAGGAGGAAAAAAAGTTTTCGGAGGATTTCATATTTTACAGAACGTTTTTCTTTTCTTTTACTATAATATATTAACAGCCCCAAATGTTCCTTAAAATCCTGTCATAGTGTTTTGAGTAAAGATTGAAAGCAACAACAGCAACGAACTTTAATCCTTTCACCGCCAAAGTCGCATTTTAGCACCACAGTGATTTAACACCTATGTCACTAATAAGGCATCAAAATCCGTTGGGGTCCCATTATCCAAAGACCCTATTGTCTTTGTTTTGGGAAGTAAGGATAGACCTTATTCTATATATGTCACAGAAGAATCCCCCAATACTGCAAATGGATTTTGTTCTCTCCCAGGTAAACTTAATGGATTTTTTGGGCTGAAATATGGCTGGCGGTGAAAGAGTTAAACAATAATTCGTTTGTTCAGGTACTTGAAGAATGATAACCGAGAAAAACTCCTTTGCAGAAAAAGATACCTCGGCTTATAAAAGAAAATAATGCATAGGCATATTCCCTATGGGGGGTACATTTCCTAAACTGATAAATCTCCTGTACCGATAGAATCCCCACGAAGAATAGATCCCACGAAGTGATAAATCCGCTGCTAAGATAGATCCCCTGAACTGATCAGTCTCTTGCATCAACAGATCTCCTATGGGAATAGATCTCCTGAATAGATCATCTGCTTCATCGATCCATCTTCTGAATCGTTAACTCTTCTAGCATCAACACATTCCAAGCAACAAAGTAGAATTCCCAAAGGATATTATCTTCTGCATAGATTAGCCCCATAGATAATCCTGATACATAATTATTATATTTGAGCTGTGGTTCTGGATTACTTAGGGTTAGGATGTGCCGGGGTACATAAGAACTAGGTTAATCAATATAAATTCTTAACGGTGAGTTTTTCTGCAATGGTCCTTTTTTTGCCAGCAATATTTTCCCAGTCCAGCTAAATTCGAAGGTTTATTGAAAAAGACTAAAAACTGGTTTTTTCTTTCAAAGGGAAAGAACAGCCGTCCACAGCCGATGATGATGATGATGATGTGATGATGATGATGATGATGATGATGATGATGATGATGATGATCATTATCATCATCATCACATCATCATCATCATCATTATCATCATCATCATCATCATCAACAACAAAGACAAAAAATACAAAGAACCTTCAGGCAGCTTGTTGCCTTTACTCTAGCCATGCTTTACAACTTCCCACATTCTTTCCAATTCTTAACACACATTCACTGCAACTCGCTCCAGACCCTGAACAACTCCTAAAACAAGTGGAACTTTCACTAAAAAGCTATAAACAAGCAAGAACCTAGGTAGAAAATGCTAAGAGAAGTTACTGCACTAACCATCCACCTCATAAACACTGGGCCAGGCTCTGTCCAGTGCTAGGGCCATAGGTCTGACTTCTTTACATGCAGATCCCACTCAAAGTCAGTGGGGGGGAAATCATTTGGTCCACTCTAAGATTCCAAGTACCTGTCCCCTTTCTATTATAAATATATATTTAGGTGCTTTCATAGCTAATCCCCGTGGTGGACAGAAGAAGAGCTGGGCTGACAACACCAGAGTGGACAACACGAACATGGTCTGGGCCATAGGTCTGACTGTTCTTTACATGCAGATCCCACTCAAAGTTAGTGGGGAAAAAAATAATTTGGTCCACTCTGTGATTCCAAGTACCTGTCCCCTTTATGTTTAAGTGCTTTCATAGCTAATCCCCGTGGTCGACAAAAGAAGAGCTGGGCTGACAACGTCAAAGAGTGGACAAACACGAACATGAACGACCTGATCCCTCTTGCACAGCACAGAGAAATGGAGGACCCTGTCAGCTGCTGCTGCCCATCAACCCCCCCACAACATGGACATGAACGACCTGATCCCTCTTGCACAGCACAGAGAGAAATGGAGGACCCTGTCAGCTGCTGCTGCCCCTCTCGCTCAGCACAGAGAGAAATGGAGGACCCCCCACAACATGGACATGAACGACCTGATCCCTCTTGCACAGCACAGAGAGAAATGGAGGACCCTGTCAGCTGCTGCTGCCCATCAGTCCCCCCACAACCCCCCCTCTCGCTCACCACAGAGAGAAATGGAGGACCCTGTCAGCTGGCTGCCCATCAACCCCCCCACAACATGGACATGAACGACCTGATCCCTCTTGCACAGCACAGAGAGAAATGGAGGACCCTGTCAGCTGCTGCTGCCCATCAGTCCCCCCACAACATGGACATGAACGACCTGATCCCTCTCGCTCAGCACAGAGAGAAATGGAGGACCCTGTCAGCTGCTGCTGCCCATCAACCCCCCCCAAACATGGACATGAACGACCTGATCCCTTTCGCTCAGCACAGAGAGAAATGGAGGACCCTGTCAGCTGCTGCTGCCCATCAGTC
>CM065699.1:7623019-7643019 GCA_017654935.2 Phymorhynchus buccinoides | reverse complement strand
TGGGTCGGCTGGAATGGTGGAACATCTGGTCGCAACACAGAGTTCAAAGGAGCAGGTGGGTTAGAGATCAGTGGAATGGATTCCGACTGAGGTTGGTGCGGCAATCCTGTGTTGAGTTGTCCCAAGGTTGATTGCAGAATAGCAAACACCTCTTGCCTGAGTTTCCCCTTTAGCCTGGATTCATCATTGCTGATGATGTGGTTTGGTAGGCCGATTCGGGCGAAAATGGCTTTGAGTGCCGCAGCTATCTGACTAGCATCAAGTGAGGAGATTGGGGCGGCATCGCACTGCATGGTACATATGTCGACCACGGTGACTATGTACCGGAATTTCTTCTTCCGTTGAGGTAGAGGCCCGACCAAGTCGACTGCCACTCGCTGAAAGGGAGGGGTAGGTGACGGCTGTACGTGCGGCGGCCTGTCCCGATAGTACCTTCGGTGGGTGTTTGCGGGTACAGTGCTGCCTTTCACCTGAGGTACCTGTGGCGAGTGGTCTTGGGTCGTTAGGCGGACATTCCTTGGGAAGGATTTTCCAAGTTGTGGCGGACTTGGGGACTTGGGACAATCTGGATTGGCTCGCGCGGCAATTTGGTTTGCCGCGTTGAGAGGTTTCTTCCCTGCTGAGGGAGATTTGCTCTTTGGGAAGGAGGGAGGGAGTTGGTTTGTGGTTTGGGGAGAAGGGAATGCTGCTGAAACTATGGCAGGTTGAGAGGGGTGCCCTAAAAACACATACTGTGATCCCAGTATGAGGTCATAGACAGGACTGTCCATGAGCACTGCCTTGATGGGTCCCTTAACATATCTGGTGTCGACATTGATTATGGCGACTGGCAAAGTGGATGGGGGGATTGCAGCATCAGGGCCTTGCAGAGAGATGAAGTCTCCCGTGTATGCTGACGCGGGGACTAAGGATCCGCAGACAATGGCGTCGCATGACAGTCCAGTGTCATAGAGACACTGAACAGGGATGTTGTTGACAGTCGCCTGTCCAACGACTGACGGTGTGCCTGGACACTGTACTGGGGAGGGGTTTGTGCAATTCTGCGAAGTCGAGACGACTTGCATAGTTGCAACATTTTGCCGCTTGTAAGCAAGTTTCCTGCAGTCATCCCGATTGTGGGTGTTCGACTTGCAGTATGAGCAGAATAAGGGTTGTCCCAGTGGTTGTCGTTCATGGGTAGAACTGTTTGACCCACTTTTGGAGTTGGGGTTAAACCTGCTCTGCTGTGAAGCAGTGGACCCAACTACTTGCTGTAGTTTTGGCCTTTTAGGGGCGCTAGGTTCATCATGGGCTAGAGTGTACCTATCACTTAGCTGGATGAGGTCAGCCAGAGTTGTGGCACCTTGTTCGGCAGTAAAGGTGCGTAACTCTGGGGACATGGTTTCGCGCAGTTGCTCGCCAACCATCAGTTCCCGGAGATCCTCATAGGACTCTGATTTGGCAGAAAGGGACACCCATTTAGTCAGATAGTTCCCCAGTCTATCTGAAAATTGGGCATAGGACTCTCCCCTACCTTTTCTGGTTGACCGGAACTTTTTCCGGTAGGCGTCCGCTGTCAACTCGTATCTGTTGAGCAGGGCTTCTTTCAAAGCTGGGTAGTCGGTAATTTGGCTTGACGGAAGTTTACTGTATACCTCATAAGCCACACCCCTGAGACTTTGGGCAAGCTTGAGGTTGAACTTTTCCGGAGCAAGCTCAAATTCCTGGGCCAGTCTTTCAAATCTATCGAGGAATGCATCGATAGACTCTGTTGCCTCATTGAATGCCTCCAATGTGAAGGTCATGGCTGAGGTATGAATGGGAGGGGGAAAATTTTGAGGGGCAGCAGTCTCAGAGTCTGCTGAGTTTTCAAGCTGCTTCATAGCTAGCTCATGGTCTCGCGCTTTTTCCCGCTCAGCGGCCTCAAGGTCGAGTTCTTTATTTTTGGCATCCTGCACTAGTTGCCTCTGCCTTAACTCATGAGTACGGATTTGCTCTTGAGCGTCGCGATCTTTATCTGCCTCTTGAGCCTCATGGGCTCTCTGTTTGTCTTTCTCAGCCTCCTCGCGAGCTTTATCAGCCTCTTGAGCCTCATGAGCTCTCTGTTTGTCTTTCTCAGCTTCTTGAGCCTCCCGAGCTTTCTCTTGAGCCTCATGAGCTCTCTGTTTGTCTTTCTCGGCCTCCTTGAGCCTCCCGAGCTTTGTCAGCCTCTTGAGCCTCATGAGCTCTCTGTTTGTCTTTCTCGGCCTCCTCGCGAGTTTTCTCTCTTTGTCATATTCAGATATGACAAAATTTGCTAACTCTTGGCCTGACATTCCTAGAGATTCTCCCCATTCTTTAAGTTCCCTCCTAAGTTTAACAATCTCAGCCATGGTTGTAAATACAACTATTCAAAATAAAAACAAAGCTGCTGAGTTGAATGTATCAAACAACACTTAACTATTTCAGCATAAACAGAAATAGCATGCACATCAAAATAAAGTCATAAATAGCATTCAAACAAATCAAATCAAAACACAGTGAACCAAATCACAATAACTTTCCCAGTGGACACAAGATAAGTTTTGAAAAGGAACTACCGTTTGAATTGAAATTTGTTAGACTTTATGAAAAAAAATATCCCGGACGCGAGCCCCCAATTAGATGTGACGAGGTAATGGGTTAAAAGGCTAAGTCCCTAGGGAAGACTTTAGATAATTTGCCTTTAGCCCACTTCTCTAGGGTATGGGAGATGAGCAACTTTCCCGGCCCCTTTTCATCTAATAAATTTATATTTTGTGCCCGGGTTCTGGCTCGTCAGATGGTTGTAAGAAATACAAGTGGTTGAATTGCTCTAAATGGCAGACAGAGAGAAGTAGGGTTTTACATGAAATTACAAGACTCCCACTCTCATCAGTCTGACCAAAGGGTTCAGGATTATTTGACACTTGTATTTTATTTACTCCCAAAATCTGCATAAGATTATGCAACAATAATAATAAAGCAGCTCAATGGCGCCAAAACAAAATATGGATAAAAAACAATGAAATCCGAAAGGATTCACAAGACTTTTGTCTTTCTATAAGGTTCGCCCCATGCCGGAAGGGTTACTAATTATCTTTATTGTCCGTAGGAAAGTTCAAATGATTGGCGCAGTCAGGTAGACTTAGCTGTTTGAAGTTCTGGGCTTGCTCGTCAGGTGAGAGTAGCTCCCAGTCGTTCCTATTACGGCTTCGCGGGATGGCACGGTTCAAGCGTGGTCTCCTCGCGGATTCTGGGTGCGGGTTGTCTTGGCGACGGACCCGTCTTGATGCTTGGTGGAGTCCGGGGTGATCGTCCGGCCCACGATGCCCTGCTGATAATCACAGGAGAAGGTGGATGTAGATCTCTATGGCTTAGAGACAAGGGGCTTCAGTCGGCAGGGAATTAGTGAATCCCAACCGGCTTGAAGGCTTCCCTTGTACAATAGCACTACATGTAGTTAATAAATAAACTGAATTTCAGTTAACAAACTGAGATCAGTAAAACATAAAAGGTGATCAATCCAACATCACTCTCCATCCAACACCTGGAAAGGAATGGTATCATAAAGTGCAAGATTGCGGCCCATAGGTTTCAAAAATAGGCAAGATTCGGCCCATAGGTTTCTACTAAAAATAGACAAAAGGGTTAGTAGGCATAAACTCCGGTTCTGGTACCAAAAGTGTTCAAGTCAAAAACACACACACACAAATAATCAGTGCACATAAATAGAATAGAATGTTTACCACTTCTTTTCTATAACATATCTATCTACTCCTTATTCATCATTGAACATAGGATCTAGATCAAAACTAGAGTCAAACACACAAGATCTCAATCACCTGCCATCAATAATACTTACTAGTGGGCTTATGATGACTGGTTGTGAGTGTTGCTCTAGCTACGTTTCAGCATCTTGTGTGACAACTTTTTCTCACTACTCCAATTATAGCCTTCACTTTCAAACAATGAAAGCCTGCTATTGGTGTATTACAGTCCACACGTCACAATTTGCTGTTCTAAATGTACTGAACAATCACGCGCCTATTCCATCCTTATCACATTCCTGACATTCCTAACCTTGTGATTCAAAAGCAAAACCATCTTCAAAGGGAAATAACCTCGGTTGTCACTTTCTTGTGATGAGCCGGTAGAAAAGGGGGGGGGGGGGGGGGGGGGTGAAGGGAGGTAACCTCGGTAGATGGTACGTGCCGACCGGGAAGAAAGAGATAACGCCCTTCCGCGGCTTTCGTTTGAAGCAGCGGGGCAATTAACTTGGTGGCTGGACAGAGGAAATGTAAAGGCGAGGGGGGGGAGGGGAGAAGGGGGGGGGGGGGGTGGTAAGGGGTGGATAAAGGGGGGGGGAGAAAGAATAAGAAAGTGGGTCGCGCGGGACACTTACGTCACAAGTAGTTCACGAGATACAGCTGAACTTTTATACAAACTTCCTTGCACCATGTCCTCTCCACCCCCGGACGGACGGAGGCACGCCGGACACCGGACGGACGGACGGACCAGACAAAAACAATAGCTCCCCGAACCTTCGGCTCGGGGACTAATACAAATTATAGGCCTGCCCACACGCACACACGCTCACTTCATCTTACTTCACGATTTCCCTCCCCCAGCCCCAGGGGAAAATAGACCTGGCGTGCAAGCAAAATGGAATTAAAACCGTAGCCTCAAGAAGCGTGGAGACATTTTAGCGGTCAAAACACTGTCTTCTTCTTTGCTTCTAAAAATTAAGGGTCGGCTACACTACACACGATTCGATTCACTACGATACGATTTTGACATTTGTGAGGCATGATTGACGTGAAATTTCACTGTCTAAACAAATCTGATGAAATCCTACTAGTTATGTTCACTATGTTTGTAGTGATAACATATGTCTTTTTTGGGGTTGTATCGGACATTTGTATTTCATTCGTCTATTGCGGTCGACATGAGTATAGTGAACGAACTCAGTAGAGTTATTTTTAGACGGAAGTATTTCACGTGAATCATGGCGGCTCACAGACATCGTCACAATCGTATTGTATTGGGGTCAAACCGTATGCAGTGTGTCTGACTCTGTAGTTTTCTTTTCAATTTTCTTGCCCACGCTACTACCCCCCCCCCCCCCCCCCCCCCCCCCCCCCGCCCCCCCCCCCCCCCCCCCCCCCCCCCCCCCCCCCTAGTTCCTTGTGGATCAATACCTTCTGGCTGCGGGTTAATTTATTAGTGTATATGTTTTAACACCCCTCTCCACCCCACCCCCCACCCCCCTTTACGCAAACAAACACACACACACACACACACACACACACACACACACACACACACACACACACACACACACACACACACACCGTCTAGTATCACGATTAGTGGACAGACGTTAAATGAATCACACACACACACACACACACACACACATACATACACGCGCGCGCACTGAGACTAATAATTATTATGTCACCACCACCCATCCCCTCATCAAGGAGGTATGGTGGGTAGGGGGTTGGGAGGGGGCAGACAGACAGACGCACAAGCTAATGCACATGCACTCTTTCACAGACACACTGTCATAGAAACATGCAAGACGAAAGTTTAGCTTTATGTCCTCCTGGCCGGAGCCATATGGGACACTACTTTATATTTAGTTGGGGAAAAACATGCACTTTACATAGACTCTTATGTAGCTGTTACACACTGGCACACACACACACACTCACACACACACACGCGCGCGCACACACGCACACGCACGCACGCACGCACACGCGCACACACACACACACACACACACACATCTTAAAACATGTTGAAGACAAATACAAAATACAAAACGCGCTACCAACCAATCATCATCATCATCATATAGTAAAAAGCCAAGTGTCCGTGTGTGTGTGTGTGTGTGTGTGTGTGTGTCTGTCTGTCTGAAACACAAAACGGGCCTTATAACTCCGCCGTTTTTCGACCGAATCGCTTCAAATTTGCTGTGAGCCCTAATGGGGCGATGGCAACGGCAACCGAGGCGGCCGTGTCATTTGCGCGGTTCGGCAAATGCGCGAAACACGCATCCGCCGGCCTCTCGGCGCCCGTATCTCCGGCGTTTATGGGCCGATTGCCTTCAAATTTGGCAGATAGATGACCGGGGACGGTGACTATCGATGTGCCAAACCGGAAGCGAATCGGTTCAGAAACGCGTGCGCTATACGCCGCTTCACCTTTTCACGAATAACTCCGCCGTTTCTTAACCGATTCGCTTCAAATTTGCTGTCAGGCTTGCTATGGCCGGGGCAAAGCATGGCATGAAATTTGAACAGCATCCGTTCATAAACGCGCGCGATATGCACCAATTTACAGTTAAGCTGACTAGGCCAAACGGGATCTGTCCAAACGTGCTGTTATTAAAGGGGGGGGGGGGGGACTGCTGTGTGCATGAGACCGTGGTTCACACGTGCTGGGGTGACGAGTAGGTCAGCGGAGCTGGCTATGGGTGGGGTAGGGGGTGGGTGGGTGGGCGGAGGGATGGTGGGGGGGGGGGCAGTGGAGATTACAAGGGGATGACACTACACGTATCTGTATTATTAAAAAATCAGAACTTTACTGGTTTAGCACTGCCTCCGGGCATTCCCTCCAGTATTGTTCCCACAATCTTTGTATTTACAAATGCCCCACATGCCGAAAGGCCGAACTAAGTTGGCTTTCAGTTCGTTTTTCTGTTTTTGTCCTTTGCCAATCTACGATCGCAAAGTAGTAAGTTTTCGTTCAGGTTTGTTTCCTTTTTTTGTTTGTTGTTCTTTTCTGTCTGTCCTAAGGATCTCCCGAACCGCTTGACCGAATCACTTCAAATTTTGTGTGGTGGTGTGTCCCTATGAGAGGAAGGCATCCACACAAAACGTTTCACCGCTCTGACCTTGACCTTGGCGTATGACCTTGAAAACCCCAAATCGTTAAAGGGCCATAACTTCCACACCGCAGGTCCTGGAGTCATGCAACTTGGCATGGAGGTACTTTCGCTTATGGCCATTCTGATGATGGTGTACCGATGAAGGTCAACATCAAGGTCAGGGAGATTGGTATGCCTTGAAAGTGGTATGGGTATAATAATTGGGGTTTTCTGCCCCACGCATATCTTCCGAACCGCTTCACCGAATCGTTTCCAATTTTGTGTGGTGGCATGTCACCATGAGAGGAAGGCATCCGCGCATAGATTATCGCCATCGTGACCTTCACCTTGGCGTATGACCTTCACAACCGAAAATCTTTAAGGGGCTGTAACGTCCACACCGTTGGTCTTAGGGACTTCAATCTTGGGATGTAGGTACTTTGGCATATGTTTGTTCTGATGATTGCATACTGATCAAGGTCAAGGTCATGGAGATCGGTAGGCCTTGAAAGTGGTAGGGGTCTAAAAATTGGGTTTTCAGGCACAAAAGTAAAAATATATTTTGCGGACCCGGCGAAACTGGTACTCAGCGTTACCGGTACTTGGCGTTACCTGTACTAGGCGTTACCGGTACGGGGCGTTGCGCTAGTTTGATATCAAATGACAATGTTATCAGCTTGGTTGCGAAATATGTATATGAGTGTCAGCAGTTACTAAAGAAGAACGGGGAAAAAGTACAAACAAGAACAGAATGTTTGATGAAAAAGTTCATTTTACAAATGCTTTGTTTTTTACATTTAGTGTTTCGTTGTTTGTTTATTATTATTATTTTATTTTAGTGTCATATAAAACCCGTTACGGTTTTCAAAGACAATAAATATCTGAATCTGAATCTGAATCTGAATCTGAACCTGAATCACACACACACCACTCAATTTCCTTACGGCACAATCAACCTATGCATGTCAGCTACAACTTTGAAAAGATATGAGTTTTTAGACCGGTTTTGAACGCGTCCAGAGAGTCAGAATGTCAGAGAGACAGGGGTAAGTTGTTCCACACAGATGGAGCCTGGAACTAGAAGGACTTTGACCATAAGTTTTGGTTTTGACAGTGGCTGGTTGCAGGAGGCGAGTGTCAGAGGAAGAGCGGAGGACACGAGAAGGTGTGTAGAGATGAAGTAGGTCAGACAGGTAATCAGGGGCAGAGCCAGAGATGACAGTGAAGGAAAGAGTGGAGAGTTTACAGTCAATCCTATCAGAGATTTTTAACCAGTGCAGAGAGTGCAGGAGTGGCGTGACATGTAATACTTAGAAGAGAGAATGACAAATCGGGCAGCATTATTTTGAATTCTTTGGAGGCGACTGAGAAGCTACTTTGGAAGGCCAGCAAGGAGAGAGTTGCAGTAATCGATTTTAGACAAAACTCTAGCTTTTGACCAGAGATCTTTCTCCCAATATATCGATTAGCACCGATAATGCCCATCATCAGCATCATCTTCCCTCTCTCTCTCTCTCTTCTCTCTCTCTCTCTCTCTCTCTCTCTCTCTCTCTCTCTCTCTCTCTCGTCTGATTAGACATTATTGCATGTCGTAGTGTCACGTGGCATAACGCTGTTTGTTACGTGTTTGTACCCCATTATAAAGGGCGATGGCCTTTCAGAATATTAAAAAAGTCTGCCTGCCTCTCTCTCTCTCGCTCGCTCTCTCTCTCTCCTCTCTCTCCCCTCTCTCTCTGTGGCAGTGACACATGGATAGAGGAGCCACGTGAGGTCTAACATTAACCCTTTCACTGCCAATGTGACATTTATGCACCACAATGGTAAAACACGTACCTACGTCATCAAATCAGGGCTGTTATCCGAAGACCCTATTTTGTTAATATTGTGAGGTAAGGATAGGCAATCAACCAAGCTCCGTTATTGATACCCAGGACTCCCAAATTCCTTTGGCAGTCTTCCTTCTTCGTTAACATTGTGCAGGAGTCCCCTGGGCTCGCCAACTAATAATCCTTGAAAATTGGCCTAATTCTTCTAGCTTCGCTCGGAAACTAATAATCCTTGAAAACTAGTCTAATTCTTCTAGCTTCGCTCGCCAACTAATAACCCTTGAAAACTTCTTCTTCTGCGTTCCCAGGCCATATGGCCGGCCATAATGGGTGAGGTACGTACGTGTCCGGTCTTCAGTTTTCACTGGTCTCCCCACTGCGTACAGCCGACACATTCCGATTTCGGAGGAGCTCAAAGGAGAACAATTATTTCAAGATTTGTTTTGAAAAAAGGCAGGAGAATGGGCTAATAAGTCAGAAAGATAGTAGATGACAGAAAGCAAAGGGAAAAGGCAGAGTCAAAGAGAGTGGCAGATTAGAGGAAATTACAAGCACAGAACCTCCAGAAGGTGGGGGAACTATTTTTACGAAAGACCCCCCGGTATCCCCACGGGGAGGGCCCCCTTTCCTTCCCTGACATTAATATGAGAGAGAGAGAGAGAGAGAGAGAGAGAGAGAGAGAGAGAGAGAGAGAGAGAGAGAGAGAGAGAGAGAGAGAGAGAGAGAGAGAGAGAGAGAGGGAGAGAGGGAGAGAGAGAGAGAGAGAGAGAGAGAGAGAGAGAGAGAGAGAGAGAGAGAGAGAGAGAGAGAGAGAGAGAGAGAGAGAGAGAGAGAGAGAGAGAGAGAGAGATTGGGTTTGAAAAGATGAAAACTGGCAACCGGACACCTACATACCTTACCCATTATGGCCTGGGAAAGCAGAAGATGAAGAGAAGAAGAAAGGAAGGACAGAGAGCGACACAGAAAAAGACAAAAGAAAACAAAAGACACGAGAAAGAGTAAGCATGTTAGTGAGAAGCCATAAAGAATAAGCAAAGAGAGAGAAAAGGTGGGGGTGGAGGCACTAAGAAAATAACGGAGGGGGGGGGGAGAGGAAGAGTGAGGGAGGGTACTGGTGGATTCCAATCAACCAAGCTCCGTAATTATACCCAGGACTCCTACATTCCTTTGGCAGTCTTCCTTCTTCGTTAACATTGAGCAGGAGTCCCCTGGGGTCTGGTTTGGAAAACGAAGACCGTTTATTTCTCCAGATCTTGCCACACTGCATTCGGAGACCTTGGTCTGTGGCTACTTACTGCTTGGGGCTTTTCGGCCACATCGGGCCCCATTATACAATAACTCGCGATCGCCAGAGTAAAGTTTATTTTCGTCTCCCTAGAGTTTCTCCAGAGTTAGTGTTCCTTGAAGTCGCTCTTTGTTATCGTTCTTAGGGAGATGCAAAGGGGCGTAATCATCTTTCTTTTATCCCTGCCTTGCTGGAGGTTTAGTCCATTCTGGTGGATGAAGGACAGGGCTCCCAATCGTCCCGCAAAACAAAGGGTCCCAGGGACTCCTTCACTTACGGAATAGAGGGTCATAGAGGCGGGATAGAGGGTCCCAGTGGCATAGCGAATGTTAAAAAGAATGTTTCTAGTGCATCCCTGGGACCCCCTGTACATTCTTTTAGAGGGTCCTGTAGAATGTTAATACTTCATAGACCCCCAAATGGGGGTCCCTGGGAGCCCTGACAAGGTTGCAGTTGACTGCAGCCCCTACGCAGGGCACAGCTAGGTTTTGAGCGCCACAGGCCTGGGCCATATTTCGCATCTGGACGAGCACGTCCTCCGAGAGTCTCTCTGTCTGTGGGGATACCAGGGGTCTATTGTGTAAAGAAGATGAAAAAATGACTGCAGTACCTTTGGGAGATCAACGTAAAACTGGTGGGTAAAGAAAACAAGGTAGGTCCCCGTGAAAGGGAAAACTCCAACGTTTCGTGCCTTAGGCAGTTAGTCATGAAGTCAAGACAGCAAACAAAGTTGACAGGTTGTAGATTTTCTTCTTGTGAGCAATATGAAGGCTGGACAACAGGTGGTGGTCAATACAGCGCTAATTGACCACTGCTGCCTTAATGACCATTAGATGTTCAGGAAATTGAAGCTGACACCATACCTTCATTGTTCTGTTGTCTTGAGGACCAGATACCGGACTCCTGTGGCTGGTCCCTTTCTGATTAGAGAAGTATGGAATGTGACGACATGCCTTAACACGCCTATTATTACACCCACACTTCTTCTTCTCTTGCGGTCCCAGGCGATATGGCCATAAGGGGTAAGGCACGTATGTGTCCGTTTTTCAGTATTCGTTGGTCTCCCTGCTGTATTCAGCCGACACATTCCGAATTCGGAGGAGCTCAAAGGAGAAAATTTCGAAGATTTGTTGTTTTAAAAAAGGCAGGAGAATGGGCCAATAAGTCAGAAAGATAGTAGATGACGGAAAACAAAGGGAAAGGGCAGAGACAGAGAGAGGGACAAATTAGATGAAGTTACAAGCACAGAACTTCCAGAAGTTGGGAAACTATTTTCCACTACTCCCACGCTCTGGAGAAGAATCCTGAGCAGCTCTTGGTTTGTCAATGTTTGTTTGTCGTTCATTTCTTCGCCACGAGCGCTTCCTATAGTATCCATAATCCTTCAGATGTCAATATTGTAAATGAATTGTAGTTAATTTTCAATCAGGAGGACCGAGGAATGTTCAATGGCTTTTCTAAGTTTTTTTATTTTTTAGTCCTCTTGTTGCCTCAAATCTATTATTGTCAATTAAGAAAGGAAGAAGGTCGCTTTCTTTAGTAACGAAAATTGGTTTGATATGTTGTTACTTTCTCTATTCCTATCATATCTCTTGCTTCTCTATTCCTATCTCTTACTTTCTCTGTTCCTATCTCTTGCTTTCTCTATTCCTATCTCTTGCTTCTCTATTCCTATCTCTTGCTTTCTCTATTCCTATCTCTTGCTTCTCTATTCCTATTATATCTCTTGCTTTCTCTATTCCTATCTCTTGCTTTCTCTATTCCTATTATATCTCTTGCTTTCTCTATTCCTATTATATCTCTTGCTTTCTCTATTCCTATTATATCTCTTGCTTTCTCTATTCCTATTATATCTCTTGCTTTCTCTGTTCCTATCTCTTGCTTTCTCTATTCCTATTATATCTCTTGCTTTCTCTATTCCTATTATATCTCTTGCTTTCTCTGTTCCTATCTCTTGCTTTCTCTGTTCCTATTATATCTCTTGCTTTCTCTATTCCTATCTCTTGCTTTCTCTATTCCTATTATATCTCTTGCTTTCTCTATTCCTATCTCTTGCTTTCTCTATTCCTATCTCTTGCTTTCTCTATTCCTATTATATCTCTTGCTTTCTCTATTCCTATTATATCTCTTGCTTTCTCTATTCCTATTATATCTCTTGCTTTCTCTATTCCTATTATATCTCTTGCTTTCTCTATTCCTATCTCTTGCTTTCTCTATTCCTATCTCTTGCTTTCTCTGTTCCTATCTCTTGCTTTCTCTATTCATATCTCTTGCTTTCTCTATTCCTATTATATCTCTTGCTTTCTCTATTCCTATTATATCTCTTGCTTTCTCTATTCCTATCTCTTGCTTTCTCTATTCCTATTATATCTCTTGCTTTCTCTATTCCTATCTCTTGCTTTCTCTATTCCTATCTCTTGCTTTCTCTATTCCTATCTCTTGCTTTCTCTATTCCTATTATATCTCTTGCTTTCTCTATTCCTATCTCTTGCTTTCTCTATTCCTATCTCTTGCTTTCTCTATTCCTATATATCTCTTGCTTTCTCTATTCCTATTATATCTCTTGCTTTCTCTATTCCTATCTCTTGCTTTCTCTATTCCTATTATATCTCTTGCTTTCTCTATTCCTATTATCTTGCTTTCTCTATTCCTATCTCTTGCTTTCTCTATTCCTATTATATCTCTTGCTTTCTCTATTCCTATTATATCTCTTGCTTTCTCTATTCCTATTATATCTCTTGCTTTCTCTATTCCTATCTCTTGCTTTCTCTATTCCTATTATATCTCTTGCTTTCTCTATTCCTATTATATCTCTTGCTTTCTCTATTCCTATCTCTTGCTTTCTCTATTCCTATTATATCTCTTGCTTTCTCTATTCCTATCTCTTGCTTTCTCTATTCCTATTATATCTCTTGCTTTCTCTATTCCTATCTCTTGCTTTCTCTATTCCTATCTCTTGCTTTCTCTGTTCCTATTATATCTCTTGCTTTCTCTATTCCTATTATATCTGCTTTCTCTATTCCTATTATATCTCTTGCTTTCTCTATTCCTATTATATCTTTGCTTTCTCTATTCCTATCTCTTGCTTTCTCTATTCCTATCTCTCTCTATTCCTATCTCTTGCTTTCTCTATTCTATTCTTGCTTTCTATTCCTATTCCTTGCTTTCTCTATTCCTATCTCTTGCTTTCTCTATTCCTATCTCTTGCTTTCTCTATTCCTATTATATCTCTTGCTTTCTCTATTCCTATCTCTTGCTTTCTCTATTCCTATCTCTTGCTTTCTCTATCTCTTGCTTTCTCTATTCCTATTATATCTCTTGCTTTCTCTATTCCTATTATTCCTATCTCTTGCTTTCTCTATTCCTATCTCTTTCTCTATTCCTATCTCTTGCTTTCTCTATTCCTATTATATCTATTGCTTTCTCTATTCCTATTCCTATCTCTTGCTTTCTCTATTCCTATCTCTATTCCTATTATATCTCTTGCTTTCTCTATTCCTATTATATCTCTTGCTTTCTCTATTCCTATTATATCTCTTGCTTTCTCTATTCCTATTATATCTCTTGCTTTCTCTATTCCTATTATATCTATTGCTTTCTCTTTCTCTATTCCTATTATATCTCTTGCTTTCTCTATTCCTATTATTGCTTTCTCTATTCCTTTCTCTTGCTTTCTCTATTCCTTGCTTATCTCTTGCTTTCTCTATTCCTATCTCTTGCTTTCTCTATTCCTATTATATCTCTTGCTTTCTCTGTTCATATCTCTTGCTTTCTCTATTCCTATTATATCTCTTGCTTTCTCTATTCCTATTATATCTCTTGCTTTCTCTATTCCTATTATATCTCTTGCTTTCTCTATTCCTATTATATCTCTTGCTTTCTCTATTCCTATTATATCTCTTGCTTTCTCTATTCCTATTATATCTCTTGCTTTCTCTATTCCTATTATATCTCTTGCTTTCTCTATTCCTATTATATCTCTTGCTTTCTCTATTCCTATCTCTTGCTTTCTCTATTCCTATTATATCTCTTGCTTTCTCTATTCCTATTATATCTCTTGCTTTCTCTATTCCTATTATTGCTTTCTCTTGCTCTTTCTATGTCTTGCTTTCCTATTATATCTATTGCTTTCTCTATTCCTATTATATCTCTTGCTTTCTCTATTCCTATTATATCTCTTGCTTTCTCTATTCCTATTATATCTCTTGCTTTCTCTATTCCTATTATATCTCTTGCTTTCTCTGTTCCTATTATATCTCTTGCTTTCTCTATTCCTATTATATCTCTTGCTTTCTCTATTCCTATTATATCTATTGCTTTCTCTATTCCTATTATATCTCTTGCTTTCTCTATTCTATTGCTTTCTCTATTATATCTCTTGCTTTCTCTATTCCTATTATATCTCTTGCTTTCTCTATTCCTATATTATATCTCTTGCTTTCTCTATTCCTATTATATCTATTGCTTTCTCTATTCCTATTATATCTCTTGCTTTCTCTATTCCTATTATATCTCTTGCTTTCTCTATTCCTATTATATCTCTTGCTTTCTCTATTCCTATCTCTTGCTTTCTCTATTCCTATTATATCTCTTGCTTTCTCTATTCCTATTATATCTCTTGCTTTCTCTGTTCCTATTATATCTCTTGCTTTCTCTATTCCTATTATATCTCTTGCTTTCTCTGTTCATATCTATTGCTTTCTCTATTCCTATTATATCTCTTGCTTTCTCTATTCCTATTATATCTCTTGCTTTCTCTATTCATATCTATTGCTTTCTCTATTCCTATTATTAGTCCGTCACCGACGGACTATTGCGATGGGCTGGTTTGTATTTTTTTTTTCTTTTCTTTTTTCTGTCTGTCCCAAGGATATCTCCCGAACCGCTTGACCGAATCGCGTCAAATTTTGTGTGAAGGTGTGCCTCCTTAATAGGAAGAGATCGGCACAAACCATTTTGCCGTCGTGACCTTGACCTTGACGTACGACCTTGAAAACCGAAAATCTATTTTTAGCCATATCTCGGGCACCGATCAACATAGGATGTTGAAACTTGGTTTGAAGGTGGTTTGGCTTATGCCCGTTCTGATGATGGCATACCGATCAAGGTCAAGGTCAAGGTCAAAAAGATCGCTGGAGCCTGAAAATCGGAGGGTCATTTTTTTCTCCTTCTGTCTGTCCCAAGGATATCTTTCGAACGGGTTGACAGAATCACGTCAAATGTTGTGTGCTGGTGTGTCACCATGAGAGGAAGGCATCCGCGCAAACCATTTTGCCGTCGTAACCTTGACCTTGGCGTACGACCTTGAAAACCGAAAATCTTTTAGGGGCCATTACTCCCACACCGTTGGTGTTAGAGTCTTCAAATTTGGCATGCAGGTACTTTGGCGTATGCCCGTTCTGATGGTGGCATACTGATCAAGGTCAAGGTCATGGTCCGGGAGATCGGTAGGCCTTGAAAGTGGTAGGGGTCTACAAATTGGGTTTTCAGCCATATTTTCCACATTTGTACTTAACAGAAGCGCTTCATATTGTGTCTGGCACTGTATACCCTAGAGTAGAAAACACCTGAGCATACATTATCGCCATGCTGACCTTGACCTTGACGTGTGACCTTGAAAAACGAAATTTCCTTCTTTGCGCTATATATTATTGTTCAAGCTGTATCTCGTGAACTACAAGACATAAGTTCTTCAAATGTTGTGTCAGGATGTGGATGAATGAAAATGTGTTTAACGTCCTCCAGAGAGAGAGAGAGAGAGAGAGAGGGGGGGGGGGAGAGAGAGACAGACAGACAGACAAACAGACAGACAAAGACACACACAAAGAAAGAAAGAAAGACAGACAGAGAGACATAGACAGAGAGCAAAGAGGACAACTGCTGTTCCAGTTGGATGAATGAAAATTTGTTTAACGTCCTCCGCCCCGGAGCAGGCACAGAGGCAGACAGAGAGAGAGAGAGAGAGAGAGAGAGAGAGAGAGAGAGAGAGAGAGAGAGAGAGAGAGAGAGAGAGAGAGAGAGAGAGAGAGAGAGAGAGATTGATTGATTGATTGATTGAATTTTATTTATAGAGGGTAATAGAGTAAGCAATAACATGCTTTTTTACATCCAGCCCTCTGAGAGAGAGAGAGAGAGAGAGAGAGAGAGAGAGAGAGAGAGAGAGAGAGAGAGAGAGAGAGAGAGAGAGAGAGACAGATAGACAGAGAGAGAGAGAGACAGACAGAGAGAGAGACACGTAGGCATACAGATACATGAGACACATAGAGAGAGATAGACAAAGACACACAGAGAGATAGACAGACAGAGAGAGAGAGAGAGAGAGAGAGAGAGAGAGAGAGAGAGAGAGAGAGAGAGAGAGAGAGAGAGAGAGAGAGAGAGAGAGACAGACAGAGACAGAGACAGACAGACAACGAGACATAGGCCCTACAGACAAGGGCAGAGAGAGAGAGGGGGGGGGGGGGACAGAGACAGAAAGCGAGAGAGAGAGACACAGACAGACAAACATACACAGAGAGCCGACCCACAGGAACGCGGCGACAGAAGATCAAATTACACCACCGGGAACGGGCAACGTTCGGTTTTACCCCCCCCCCCCCCCCCCCCCCATCCCCAACTATACCGCTCTCCCGAACAAGGGCGTCGCCGAGCGGCAGACATGTCCGTCACCAGCAATGCCACGCACTTGCGACACGCCGTAGCATAATTATCCGTCACCGTAGGTGATCGGACTTTGCAGTCGTCTGGTTTGTATTTTTGTTTTTGTCCGTCACCATAGGTGATCGGACTTTGTGGTCGTCTGGTTTGTATTTGTCCGTCAAAATAGGTGATCGGACTTTGCATGGGTTGGTTTGTATTTAGTCCGTCACCGACGGACTATTGCGATGGGCTGTTTTTTTGTTTTTTTTGTTTTTTTGTTTTTCTGTCTGTCCCAAGGATATCTCCCGAACCACTTGACCGAATCGCGTCAAATTTTGTCGGCTGGTGTGTCACCATGAGAGGAACGCATCCGCGCAAAATGTTTCGCCGTCGTGACCTTGACCTTGGCTTACGACCTTGAAAACCGAAAATCTTTAAGGGGCCATAACTCCCACACCGTTCGTGTTAGAGTCTTCGAATTTGGCATGTAGGTACTTTGGCTTATGCCTGTTCTGATGGTGGCATACCGATCAAGGTCAACGTCACGGTCCGGGAGATTGGTAGGCCTTGAATGTGGTAGGGGTCTACAAACTGGGTTTTAAGCTTTATTTTCCACATTTGTGCTTGACAGAAGCGCTTCAGATTGTATGTGGTACTGTATACCCTAGAGTAGAAAACATCCCAGCATAAATTATCGCCATGCTGACCTTGGCCTTGAAGTTTGACATTGAAAACCGAAATTTCCTTCTTTGCGCTATGTATTTCTTCTTCAAGCTGTATCTCGTGAACTAGAAGACAGAATCCCTTGCAATTTTGTGTCAGGATGTGACACTCGACGGGGTGTCGCAAGTGCGTGGCATTGCTGGTGACGGACATGTCTGCCGCTCGGCGACGCCCTTGTATCTCTTGCTTTCTCTATTCCTATTATATCTATTGCTTTCTCTGTTCCTATTACATCTCTTGCTTTCTCTATTCCTATTATATCTCTTGCTTTCTCTATTCCTATTATATCTCTTGCTTTCTCTATTCCTATTACATCTCTTGCTTTCTCTATTCCTATCTCTTGCTTTCTCTATTCCTATTATATCTCTTGCTTTCTCTGTTCCTATCTCTTGCTTTCTCTATTCCTATCTCTTGCTTTCTCTATTCCTAGTATATCTCTTGCTTTCTCTATTCCTATTATATCTCTTGCTTTCTCTGTTCCTATTATATCTCTTACTTTCTCTATTCCTATTATATATCTTGCTTTCTCTATTCCTATTATATCTCTTGCTTTCTCTATTCCTATCTCTTGCTTTCTCTATTCCTATTATATCTCTTGCTTTCTCTATTCCTATCTCTTGCTTTCTCTATTCCTATTATATCTCTTGCTTTCTCTATTCCTATTATATCTCTTGCTTTCTCTATTCCTATTATATCTCTTGTTTTCTCTATTCCTATTATATCTCTTGCTTTCTCTATTCCTATTATATATGTTGCTTTCTCTGCTATTGAATCTGAAGAACAAAACCCGCTACAAATTGTTGCCTAAAAAACGACACAGACTTTCCTCTCGTGGGGAATCACCCAACTCCAATCCAATCAGGGTTGCTTACTGTTACAGGCTCGGGCCCGTGTTATACAGACCCATCAGGTTGATAGAGTGTCATGACAACATAACAAACTCGTTAGTGCGAGGCCATAGTTAGCATTCACACGAGTCGTACGTGATACAGAGGAAGAAGATAGGGTTCAATCTGATACCAGCAGGCGTCAGAAAGAGGGCGATGAGGCCCAACCTAACGAGATCACGGTAGAGGGACATTAATGACCCCCCCCCCCCCCCCCCCCCCCAGGCCCCAGGGGATACAGGGACAGTACTCAGATCAATTCTTACCATGACCAACAAGCCAAATTCAACAAGCCTATCTTGTATTTAATCTGACCTGTTTACCCCCTACACAAGTCTGGAGTAGTCTGGATAGCTGAAATGAGTAGTTTTGGTGCAAAATGTGTAGTTTTATTAATTAAACCATCAAATAATGTTAACTGAAAATGAGTAGTAATCAAGAATTAAAGAGCATTATTTTCAGTTTTGAAGAGTAGTAGAGGTCTAAATTGAGTAGAATACTACTCTTTTTTTTTAAAGAGTAGAGTAAACATGTCTGTTTATTACACCCAACCGCCTTTCCCTCAGAATGTCGCAACATTCTGCCAGTCTCGGGAAAGAGACAGGGTTAGGATCAGCCGAGGATTATTTTCATAAATCTAAAATAACCAGACTTTGAGATTGAGGGTCGTAAACGTGAGATGGGTGTCTTAAGTACAAGTTTTCCTAAAACTTCTATAAGAAAACGCTACACACTGCTATCTCGGAGTAAAGATTGCACACAGGAAAAAACAAAAACCATAAACCTCTGCAACTATATTTGAATGGAGTTGACGGCACCCGTTAACCCCTTGACTGCCGTATAACGTATCACGTACTGACTTTATGACATCACTGAGGACATCACCGGATGAAGAGGAATAACCCTGATGAGCTGGCTTTTGTGCTAACAGTCAAGAGACTTATATTATTATCCCCGGCCCATTTTGCCAGATTTGCTCTATCAGTTGTCTTTTCATGGCATGATTTGTACAATGATTCTTTCTTTCAATTTTCTCTGGCATTTCCATACCCTTGACGGTTCTGATGCTTGACAAGATAATCAGGATGGCGGAAGGGTGGGAAGATGAAGAGGGGTGCGGTGGGAATGTAGGGGGGAGAAAGGGGGGAGAACCACAGCGGGTTGAGGCGTGTTACATAAACATACATTTATTTAACAAAACGTCCAGTGATGTCCCGAGGCCCCGGTCATAGGCCACTGACCTATTAACATTGAAAATGTCCTATTGTGTTCTCCCCAGTCAGGAAAAATGTCTGATTATTTTCTTAACACTGGCACACTTTGTCGTATTGGTTTCTGAAAGAGCCAGGACATTGTCCTATTGATTTATCTTGTCTCAGGACAGTTTGTCCCATCACTTTTTGATCATCAGTACATCACTGTTAACGTTAATTAATCTAACGCTTAAGTGTGTTTCTGTGTTGCAGAGCGATTGTTGAGTAGCTGCTGATGTTGTTGAATTTCTTTGTTTTGATTGCTTTGTTATTTTTGTGTTGTTGTTTTTTAACAGCATTGCATGCATCAATATTTGATTCTCGTGTGTTTATTTTTAAACTCCACATTTTGTTTTCGTTTCTTCTTCTTTTGTTTTTGTTATGTACTTTTCACTTTTTAGGGTTGTTATCTACTTTTGTCTTTTGTTATCTACTTTTCATTTCTTTTGGTTCTTATCTACTTTTGTTATTTGTTATCTACTTTTCACTTTTTTTGGCTGTTATCTAAATTTGTTTTTTGTTATCTATTTTTCA
>CM065699.1:7618019-7620519 GCA_017654935.2 Phymorhynchus buccinoides | reverse complement strand
TTGCCCAGTTAACCACAATCACCAGACAAGCCAGACGGAAGAGAGTGAGACAGGGACAGTATGGTGTGTAATTGGGGCACCTGCAATTGCCCAGTTAACCACAATCACCAGACAAACCAGACGGAAGAGAGTGAGACAGGGACAGTATGGTGTGTAATTGGGGCACCTGTAATGACCCAGTTAACCACAATCACCAGATAAGCCAGACGGAAGAGAACGATAGCTCCATTGTTCGATGTCGCCCCGTCTCTAGGTGTCCACGGGGCCTCATCTCCATGTGTCACCCTCATTGTTCCCCCGTCTCTATGTGTCCCCGTCTCTATGTGTCACCCTCATTGTTCCCCCGTCTCTATATGTCCCCGTCTCTATGTGTCACCCTCATTGTTCCCCCGTCTCTATGTGTCCCCATCTCTATGTGTCACCCTCATTGTTTCCCCGTCTCTATATGTCCCCGTCTCTATGTGTCACCCTCATTGTGCCCCCCCGTCTCTATGTGTCCCCATCTCTATGTGTCACCCTCATTGTTCCCCCTTCTCTATGTGTCCCCATCTATGTGTCACCCTCATTGTGCCCCCGTCTCTATGTGTCCCATCTCTATGTGTCACCCTCATTGTGTCCCCGTCTCTATGTGTCCCCATCTATGTGTCACCCTCATTGTTCCCCCGTCTCTATGTGTCCCCATCTATGTGTCACCCTCATTGTTCCCCCGTCTCTATATGTCCCCGTCTCTATGTGCCCCCGTCTCTATGTGTCCCCATCTGTATGTGTCATCATTGTTCCCCCGTCTCTATATGTCCCAGTCTCTATGTGACCCCGTCTCTATGTGTCATCCTCATAAGTCATTGTTCCCCCGTCTCTATGTGTCACCCTCATTGTGCCCCCGTCTCTATGTGTCACCCTCATTGTGCCCCCGTCTCTATACGTTCCCGTCTGTATGAGCTACCCCGTCTCTATGTGTCCCCATCTGTATATGTCCCCGTCTCTATATGTCCCCGTCTCTATGTGTCCCCGTCTCTATGTGACCCCATCTGCATATGTCCCCGTCTCTATATGTCCCCGTCTCTATGTGTCCCAGTCTCTATGTGACCCCATCTGTATGTGTCATCATTGTTCCCCCGTCTTCTAGGTGACCCCGTCTCTATGTGACCCGTCTCTATCTGTCCCTGTCTCTATGTGTCACCCTCATTGTTCCCCCGTCTCTATGTGTCACCCTCATTGTTCCCCCGTCTCTATGTGCTCCCCGTCTCTATGAAACCCCGTCTCTATGTGTCCCCATCTGTATATGTCCCCGTCTCTATATGTCCCCGTCCCTATATCTGCCCGTCTCTATATGTCCCCGTCTCTATGTGTCCCAGTCTCTATGTGACCCCATCTGTATGTGTCATCATTGTTCCCCCGTCTCTATGTGACCCCGTCTCTATGTGTCCCTGTCTCTATGCGTCACCCTCATTGTTCCCCCGTCTCTATGTGTCACCCTCATTGTTCCCCCGTCTCTATGTGCTCCCCGTCTCTATGAAACCCCGTCTCTATGTGTCCCCATCTCTATGTGTCACCCTCATTGTTCCCCCGTCTCTGTATGTCCCCGTCTCTATGTGTCCCCATCTCTAATATGTGTCACCCTCATTGTTCCCCCGTCTCTATGTGTCCCGATCTCTATGTGTCACCCTCAATGTTCCCCCGTCTCTATATGTCCCCGTCTGTATGTGCACCCCGTGTCTATGTGTCCCCCGTCTCTATGTGCCCCACGAATTGCTACAAAGATTTAAGGGAAGCCCATTTTTAAGTGCCTTGAAGCCCGTATGTAGAGTACATATTGAGACGGGGACACATAGAGACAACATTGGGGACTGTAGAGACGGGGACATATAGAGACGAGGACACATAGAGACAAAGTTGGGGACATATAGAGACGAGAGCACACAGAGACAACATTGGGGACACAGAGACGGGGACATATAGAGACGGGGACACATAGAGACGGGGACACTATAGAGACGGGACATATAGAGACGAGGACACATAGACACAAATTGGGGACTGTAGAGACGGGGACATATAGAGACGAGGACACATAGAGACAACATTGGGGACTGTAGAGACGGGGACATATAGAGACGAGGACACATAGAGACAAAGTTGGGGACTGTAGAGACGGGGACATATAGAGACGAGGACACATAGAGACAACATTGGGGACTGTAGAGACGGGGACATATAGAGACGAGGACACATAGAGACAACATTGGGGACTGTAGAGACGGGGACATATAGAGACGAGGACACATAGAGACAACATTGGGGACTGTAGAGACGGGGACATATAGAGACGAGGACACATAGAGACAAAGTTGGGGACTGTAGAGACGGGGACATATAGAGACGAGGACACATAGAGACATCATTGGGGATACGTAGAGACAGTTTGGAAACAGTTTTATTTGAGCTTTGGCCCCAGGGGGGGCTTTTAAGCTAATACATAGATAACAACAAACACAATGGC
>CM065699.1:7608019-7613019 GCA_017654935.2 Phymorhynchus buccinoides | reverse complement strand
CAAAGTGTAAAAAATGTTTTTTGTGTAATAGCTAAAACTGGAAAACAAAGTCCATCTTTCGGACGTGGCCAACATAAGCTTACAGACCCCTCCTCTTGAAAATGTGGAATTACATCATTGCATTATATCACCTTTTAACTGTCATTTTCTTTACTTTTTAATACAAAATAAACGTGAAATGAAACCACAACGTGTCGGCCACATAATGTGCAATTTAATAGAAGGTGGTTTCAATTCCCAGAGATGTTTATGTCTAGACTAGTTGAAATGTATGGTCAATAGCACCACTCTCTCCTTTCTGTGTCTGTCTCTCTCTCACACACAGACTAGTTCAAATGTATGGTCAACAGCACCACTCTCTCCTTTCTGTGTCTCTGTCTCTCTGTCACACAGACTAGTTCAAATGTATGGTCAACAGCACCACTCTCTCCATTCTGTGTCTGTCTCTCTCTCACACACACAGACTAGTTCAAATGTATGGTCAATAGCACCACTCTCTCCTTTCTGTGTCTGTCTCTCTCTGTCACACAGACTAGTTCAAATGTATGGTCAATAGCACCACTCTCTCCTTTCTGTGTCTGTCTCTCTCTGTCACACAGACTAGTTCAAATGTATGGTCAATAGCACCACTCTCTCCTTTCTGTGTCTGTCTCTCTCTGTCACACAGACTAGTTCAAATGTATGGTCAATAGCACCACTCTCTCCTTTCTGTGTCTGTCTCTCTGTCACACAGACTAGTTCAAATGTATGGTCAATAGCACCACTCTCTCCTTTCTGTGTCTGTCTCTCTGTCACACAGACTAGTTCAAATGTATGGTCAACAGCACCACTCTCTCCTTTCTGTGTCTCTGTCTCTCTGTCACACAGACTAGTTCAAATGTATGGTCAATAGCACCACTCTCTCCTTTCTGTGTCTCTGTCTCTCTGTCACACAGACTAGTTCAAATGTATGGTCAATAGCACCACTCTCTCCTTTCTGTGTCTCTGTCTCTCTGTCACACAGACTAGTTCAAATGTATGGTCAATAGCACCACTCTCTCCTTTCTGTGTCTCTGTCTCTCTGTCACACAGACTAGTTCAAATGTATGGTCAATAGCACCACTCTCTCCTTTCTGTGTCTCTGTATATCTCTATATCTCTATATATGTACACACACACACACACACACACACACACACACACACACACACACACACACACACACACACACACACACACACACATCTTATCTTGTTATATATATATATATATATATGTGTGTATTTGTATATATGTATATGTATTTTGAGATATATGTATTTTGAGAGTATAGAGAGAGAGTTTATGAGAGAGAGAGAGAGAGAGAGAGAGAGAGAGAGAGAGAGAGAGAGAGAGAGAGAGAGAGAGAGAGAGAGAGAGAGAGAGAGAGAGAGAGAGAACTTGAAATCTTTAATGAGGAATGAGAGAGAGAGAGAGAGAGAGAGAGAGAGAGAGAGAGAGAGAGAGAGAGAGAGAGAGAGAGAGAGAGAGAGAGAGAGAGAGACAGACTGTGAGAGAGAGAGAGAGAGAGAGATATAGAGAGAGAGAGAGAGAGAGAGAGCATTTTTAGAGAGACAGACTGTGCGTGAATGACTTTAATTTATATATATATATATATATATATATATATAGAGAGAGAGAGAGAGAGAGAGAGAGAGAGAGAGAGAGAGAGAGAGAGAGAGAGAGAGAGAGAGAGAGAGAGAGAGAGAGAGAGAGAGAGAGAGAGAGAGTATACGAGTACTCGGGGGTGTGCGTGCATGAACTTATTAATGTCTTTGTTGTTGTTTGTTTTGGTTTGGTTTGTGTCTGTGTGTGTGTGTGGGTGGCGGTGGTGGGGGTGTTCTCATGTTTATTTCCTTATTTAACTGTTGTGTTATAGATGGCTTGATGTAAAAAAGCAAACCATTATTGCTTATTCAATGTTCCATCTGAAAATAAAAAATTGACTTTGACTTTGACACACACACACACTACACACACATTAGCTTATCAGTTTCAACGTGACCATTATATTTCAATATGAGGCACTAATTGTCCTGTATCCTGACCTGATTCCCTACATTTGGGGAAACTTTTTGGGTCTTCCGGGTAATGTCGGTGTGAAGAATGGGCTTGCGTTTGTACGTGGATGCATGCGCTCTAGGTTTGTTTTTGTCCGTGCGAGCGCGCGCGTGTGTGTTTCTGACGGTGTGAGGTGGTGTGCTGTGTGTGTGCAAGGCTAATTCGTGATAGCTATTTGGTTGTTTATTCTCTTGTTGGTCCCCGAGCGGAAGGTTCGGGGAGCTATTGTTTTTGTCTGGTCCGTCCGTCCGGTGTCCGTCCGGCGTGCCTCCGTCCGTCCGGCTATTCGTCCGTTTTTCTCAAAAACTATTCAGTCTATCATCATCAAATTTGGTATACTAGTTTGCCAAGATGCAAGCTATCCACTGATGTATTTAGTTTTACATTAAGGTCAAGGTCGCGCCAGTTACGGGGTTCAAACCCCGAAACACATAATCGCTAATATCTCGCGAAGTTTTGCATCTATTTTAATGCAGTTTTGTTCACAACATTTCTTGATGAATGGTCTATAACACAGTTGTCATGAATGTTTCTGTGCGCGCGTGTGCGCATGATCGCGCGCGCTCAAATCACGGGTCCGAACCCCAAGGCTATATATCAAAAAATGGCTGGAACTACGTGTCGTCATATCTATTATCGTCAAATTATGGGAGACCGCCATAGTCCTACCTTTTTTTGCAAAAATGCAAGATGCAAGCTATCTAACTGATTCTGGATACTTTAGTTTTACACTTTGTTTAACACAAATAAGGACTAAGATGGTGACACTTCAAATGGTCGAGATGCGCACGCAGGTGGGTTGGACGTCTATTATCGTCAAATTTTGCATAGCCTACTTGTTGCACAAGATGCAAGCTATCCACTGATTTACTTAGTTTTACATTAAGGTCAAATTTACGCCATTCCGATTTTGGAGTACCTCGGCGATGCTGCGAGGGGACTTTGCAGCCGCTCGGCGTTGCACTTGTTTAATATTTATTGCTTAATGTTTTCTTTTCGTAAATATGCTTTGTAAAGCGCTTAGAGCCCTTACTGAGAATAGGCGTTATAAAAAAAAAAAAAACCGCATTATTATTAATTATTTCCTTAATATTATTATTAATTATTTCTTTTTTTATTATTTCCTTAACGCATTATTATTAATTATTTTTTTAACTTTTCTTTTTAATTAATGTAAATATGTTTTGTAAAGGGCCCTTACTGAGAATAGGCGCTATGAAAATTACGCATTATTATGATTATTATTAATAAGTGCAGGGCTCCCAGGGACCCCCATTTGGGGGTATATGAAGTACTAAACTTGTAAAGGACCCTCTGAAAGAATGTGCAGGGAGTTCCAGGGATGCACTAGAAAAATTCTTTTTAGCATTCGCAATGCCCGCCTCTATCCCGCCTTTAGGACCCTGTATACTGTAAGTGAAGGAGTCCCTGGGACCGCTTGTTTTAATAATAATAATAATAATAATAATAATAATAATAATAATAATAATAAATAAATAAATAAAGCTTCTATAGCGCTCTTCGATGAAAAGAAAAATCATCCTCAGAGCGCTTTACAAATATTACGAGTGAAAACAATCAAGAAGAAAAACATTACAAAACAATATGAAGAAGAAGGGGGAGGGGGGGAAATGCTCACGCCGTTCAACCCACCCACCCCTTTCACATACACATTATAGACATCATTTCAAAAATAAATAAATAAATAAAGGCATGGACAAACAGACCAATACCCGCACCCACCTCTTTTCTACACGCACGCCATTTGTGCACTCACAATTTCTCATACGAGCTCACAAATTCCTAAACAATATGTGAATGTAAAACGATATTACGAGAAAGGCAGAGAGAGTGAAGGAGAGAGGGGGGGAAGGAGGGACAGGGGAGGAAAGGGTATACAGGGGGAAAGGGCATACTACATATGCAGTTCTATTCAGTTCCCCCCCCCCCCCCTCTCTCTCTCTCTCTCTCTCTCTCTCTCTCTCTCTCTCTCTTTTGCGGGACGATTGGGAGCCCTGAAGCGATACAGAAACATCGCACATCGTCTATCTGCGGTTCTTGTCCGTGTGGAAAACGTCTCTTTCGTTAAAGTAATATATTGGCCAGCCTTTCTTTTACTGTTGTGGGGCCACAGTCATTATCGATTTGACAGCTGCTGGCCAAACAGTCAGTTCTCATTGAGAGCCACAGGCTGTTCAAATGTCGCCTGTTGTTTGGCATAACTTCACGCTGAGTTTCTAAATGAAAGCTTGCTGGTAGCTACCAGTCTTGTTGGGTAAAACTCTTAGATAAGTCATCTCCTCCTCCCCCCCCCCCCCCCCCTCTCTCTCTCTCTCTCTGAGTCCTCTCTCTCTCTCTCTCTCTCTCTCTCTCTCTCTCTCTCTCTCTCTCTCTCTCTCTCTCTCTCTCTCTCTCTCTCTCTCTCTCTCTCTCTCTCTCTCTCTCTCTCTCTCTCTCTCTCTCCCCAGCCCTTCTCTCTCTTAGGTTGCAGATCCCTACATATGCAGTTCTATTCATAAGGAGCGATCAATGTTAAAACATGAAAAAGCAACCACCCGAGGAGACACTGCACAACTGCTGAATCGCTCGCTGCTATTATTCTGAAAAGTTGTCAGTTGTCTCATAATTGTTTCCTTTTTTCAGACCACCAATTCCAGTTCACCATTGCTCATTATTATCCAAGTTTGCTTTGAATTCCCATTTTGATTGTTTTTCAATTATTTCATGTGCTAATTTTTGTTCATTTTCTTGACTTGATCGTTTTTATGTCAATTTGTCTTTGCCTCATGCATGGTGTGAGTGTGAACAGAACAGAACAGCTGTTTATTGCCTTAGAAGTAAAAAACAACAGACTTATTTGGCACAAAACAATATCAATTTAAACTAACAGGATTGCTTCTTATATTTTCAGATGCAAAAGA
>CM065699.1:7595519-7598019 GCA_017654935.2 Phymorhynchus buccinoides | reverse complement strand
TGTGGGGTTCTGTTCTGTGGTATAAACAAAGGCTTTGGTGTTGTGGGGTTCTGTGGTTTTAAACAAAGGCTTTGGTGTTTGTGGGGTTCTGTGGTATAAACAAAGGCTTTGGTATTGTGGGGTTCTGTGGTATAAACAAAGGCTTTGTGGGGGTTCTGTGGTATAAACAAAGGCTTTGGCTGTTTGGTGTTGTGGGGTTCTGTGGTATAAACAAAGGCTGGTGTTGTGGGGTTCTGTGGTATAAACAAAGGCTTTAGTATTGTGGGGTTCTGTGACCTGTGGTATAAACAAAGGTTTTGGTGTTGTGGGGTTCTGTGGTATAAACAAAGGCTTTGGTATTGTGGTGTTCTGTGGTATAAACAAAGGCTTTGGTATTGCGGGGTTCTGTGGTATAAACAAAGGCTTTGGTATTGTGGGGTTCTGTGGTATAAACAAAGGCTTTGGTATTGTGGGGTTCTGTGGTATAAACAAAGGCTTTGGTGTTGTGGGGTTCTGTGGTATAAACAAAGGCTTTGGTTTTGTGGGGTTCTGTGGTATAAACAAAGGCTTTGGTATTGTGGGGTTCTGTGGTATAAACAAAGGCTTTGGTGTTGTGGGGTTCTGTGGTTTTAACTGGGTTTTGTTTCCTTGGGATTGGTTTTCCTCTTCTTCTTCTTCTTCGATCGCTCAGACAGTTTCCTGTCAATTATGAGCGTAGATGCGTCATGCTGCCGTGGTTGCGCCTAACTAAGAAATAGTTAGGCCCAGCAAGTCCGACTTCGGCTGGAGGAAATGTTTTTGAAATTGTTTCGTGAAAAAAGGCAGGAGAATGGACTGGTAAGGCAGAAAGATAGTAGATGACAGTAAGCAAAGGGAAAAGGCAGAGTCAAAGAGAGTGACAGATTAGAGGAAGTTACAAGCACAGAACTTCCAGAAGGTGGGTGAACTATTTATACAAAAGACCCCTTGGTATCCCCACAGGGGGCTGGTTTTGATACAGGTTGTTTGATGAATTGTCGCTGGTAGGACCGGTTTTCAAAATTCCTACCGCGATCACTGGCCCATCATTTCCTGTATATAATCCGCCATAAGCGCTCATTCTGACGCGCCATAGTAATAAAGAAGATGGAAGGGAGGGGGGGGGGGGGGTCGAAAGAACGAATGTGGTCACTGATTAGAAAGTCACGTTATCACACAGAGACCGACTCTATTTTAAAACTTAAATAAATACCAGTGTTGTTAGCCAGAGAAGTAAAGAAAACGTACAGAAATGAAAGGTGTGTAATCAAAGACTCTAAAAGGGTAAGATGGACTACTTAAGAGTTACGGCGAGCCGGGCTGATAGAGTTATCGTTAGTGGGGTAGTTACACCATTCACAGTGGCGGCTATCCAAAGACTCAGACTGGAATTTGAACGGAGAATTCAACTGGCCTATCGACGTGTTTTTAACCTAAATATGTCACGTTTAAAAGGGACATAACCAGTGTTTCTGTCCTCACTACTCATATAGGGAAAAGGGACCGGATGTTGGTCTTTTCTTTTCAGTGTCTTTGGTGTAGTAATCAACCAACGCGGAACAGAAATGGAACAGCTAACAGAAAGAGCGCAGGCCTGTCTGTAATCTACGAGCCAAAAACAGTGTCCTCTGTGGGGTTTTCTGGATTCCATATCGGGGAGGTTGCGTGTCCTTTCTAGCACTGTGGCAGGTCACGTAGCATCGTGCCCCCGTCTCTCAGAGCTTCAGATTATCAATGACCTTAACTGACCCCTCACAATGTGCAGCCAGGGGTCATTATGACCAATGAAGTCTGCACTGAATCGATGTAAGTGTAACACTACAGTGACACATTACGGGCCCGTGATTTTGGAAACTGACCCATCATTTCCTGTATACTCAAGGGTCCTATGACTCGTGCAGTTTGAAAACAATCTGAAGTTCTGGTCTCTACGTGTCCCCAATTTCGTCTTTTTGACTCCATGCCCTGTAGTCATTAGTGCCTCTTAGACAGTCAAAACGGGGATTAGTATGTAAATTAGGCTAAACAGCCAATCGTTTTGGGAGTTTTGTCTAATTTACATACTATCCCAGTGTTGACTGTCTAGCACGTACTCATGATTACGCGCCCATATCTCTACGTTTTATATCTCTGCGTCAACGAACTCAAACATTAACCGTAACACTTAACACTATCCCTAACCCTTATCCTAATCCAAGGGACACATAGAAACGCAGAGAGACGAGGACATTAGAGACGACTGCAACGTGAGTAACCCGGGTTCGAATCCCGGCCTCGCCCTTTCTTTCTAATTCGACAGGAAAATCGAACTGAGCGTCGAGTCCTTCGGATGGGGACTTAAAGCTAGTCTGACCCGTGCGCTCTACGCACGTAAAAATCCCACGGCAGTTGAAAGTCGGTAAGAGCAGGGAGAAGTCTCGCTGCCTGGTATAGCCAAATTGATAGCTAGGTTTCCCAAGTCTGTCCCCCCCCCCCCCTCCTCACCCTGACCTCACCCCAAAAA
>CM065699.1:7565519-7588019 GCA_017654935.2 Phymorhynchus buccinoides | reverse complement strand
CCTCCCAAATATTGTATTATGGCCCAAGGCCAATGTACAATTAAACTTTCCGACTTCCGAGTCTCTCTCTCTCTCTCTCTCTCTCTCTCTCTCTCTCTCTCTCTCTCTCTCTCTCTCTCTCTCTCTCTCTCTCTCTCTCTCCTCTCTCTCTCTCTCTCTCTCTCTCTCTCTCTTACATCTAGGCCTATGATCAAATGTAATGCATTATGATGTGTTAATGTATCTCAATGAGATAATAAAGCGTTCTTGTATCTTGCATATTGTGTTATCTTATGCTGTGTGGTACTTTGTTTTTTAAAAATTTCTTATTTGAAAATGGGGTGGGCGTTAGGTGTGTGTGTGTGTGTGTGTGTGTGTGTGTAATAATATAATAAGAATGTACTTATATAGCGCGATACCCCGCCTAAAGAGCAGACTCATCGCGCTTTACAAAAAGCAATTAAGAACAAAATAAAATACTAAAACTATACATCCATGTGTGTGCGTGTGTGCGTGTGTGCGTGTGCGTGTGCGTGTGCGCGCGCGCGCGCGCGTGTCTCTCTCTCTCTCTCTCTCTCTCTCTCTCTCTCTCTCTCTCTCTCTCTCTCTCTCTCTGCGTGCGTGCGTGCGTGCGTGCGTGCGTGCGTGTGTGTGTGTGTGTGTGTGAGTTAGCATCAGGCATACAGTTACTAAGCGTAACTAACAACACTTCTATTGTTCTAAAACCAACATTGTCTGGGAGGGGGGGGGGGGGGGGGGGGGGGGGGGGGCACAAAGCTCATTTTTTAACATGTTATTCAAACAAGAAGATAGAGGGAGGGGAAAATGATTGAGAGGGGTGTGGACAGAAACAGAAAAGCAAACATCTCTCTCTCTCTCTCCCTCACACACACACACACACTTTCTCTCTCTCTCTCTCCCTCTCTCTCTCTCAAATTAAGCGCGACAGATTGCTATAACCTGAATGCTTATCTGTGCATGTACTGATGTTTATATGTGTTTGGTACGTTCCCCTCTTCCAAAGGGGGCCTTGGCCTTATGGAATAAAAATGTTCATTTCATTTCTCTCTCTCAAATATACAGGCACATAGTTAGCATAGTTAGACCACTTTCTCGCACACAATTTTCAAGCAAACTTTTTTGTTTTATCAGTACTAGCAATCGCCCCGTGGCAGTTAACCCCCGTGGCAGTTTTAACCCCGTGGCAGCTATCTCCTCCCTACACCTACCCCCTCCCCACATTTACTTGCTCTGGGACTTATCTGCCACTCGGCGACACACTTGTTTGCTATTGTGGCTTTCAACAGACAGCCAGTCTCAAACACACGAAAGTGAAACTTTCGGTTTTACATTTCCAAGAAGAAGGCAGCATTTCACCTTCCAAGAAAATGGATCACAAATGTGTAAAGTCTTTCTTTTCAGGGGTGGGGGGTGGGGGGTGGGCACATCTTGACCTATCGCAGAAAGAGTGTTTCATAATCATTTCGACTTTGACCTCGCGCGCGCAGAGAGAGAGAGAGAGAGAGAGAGAGAGAGAGAGAGAGTAGTACTTCTTCTTCTTCTTCGTCTTGTAAGTTCTTGTTCTTTGGTCGTTCAGGCATGTTTCTGTCAATTACGAACGTAGATGCATCATGCTGCTGTTATGCGCCTAAGTAAGAATAATTAGGCCCAGCATGTCTGACTTCGGGTAGAGGAAATCTTTTTGAAAGTATTTCTTGAAAAAAGGCAGGCATGTTTCTGTCAATTACGAACGTAGATGCATCATGCTGCTGTTATGCACCTAAGTAAGAATAATTAGGCCCAGCATGTCTGACTTCGGCTAGAGGAAATCTTTTTGAAAGTATTTCTTGAAAAAAGGCAGGACAATGGACCGGAAAGGCAGAACGATAGTAGATAACAGCATGCAAAGGGAAAAGGCAGAATCAAAGAGACTGAGAGAGAGAGAGAAAAATAGAGATTTTACGCCTTCTGAGTCAAAAGACTATTTGGGGCATTTTAATTTATAAAGATCCTAGAAAAAAGGTGGATTTTAAGTTTATAAAATATGGTTTTTGAAAGAATAAGTTATTTTATTTTAACAGAGTTTGAAAGTTATTCTAATAGCGCAAGCCGAAGAATATAAAAATTATGTTTGTGATAAAATATTTTAGTTTTTAAAAGATATTTAGCTGTTTGCTTTAAATCTGGCAGATTGGAGGAGGTCTGATTAAAAAAACCCAGGGCCACAGTTAAAATTCATGCATTTTATGCTCAACTGAGCTATATGATAAAAAATCCGTGTTTGTGCTCGTGGAGAGCTTTATTATTAAAATTCTTGACAGGCATAAGCCTGTATGCAAGCTAATATACAGTTTTTAAAAAATACCTATAAAAAGGTTATATAAAAGTAAGATTTGTTATTTTATTTCCATATTCTATATGTACATCACTTTTGTATAAGACTAGCCTATTAGGTTTTTTGTCCCTTAGGACTCAATACAACTATTAGTTATTTAGGAATTTTTAGTTGTGAGTTTATTTGGTCCAATGGCAACTGTTGTCTTTTGTTCCTTAGACCAAAAGTTATTAAAATTGATATGTACATTGTTATTATGTACACAACTTTTACAAACAAACTGTTTAGACCTTTTACTAGTAAAGTTATTTATTGTTTTTATGGAAAAACTTGTTTAAAATATACCTAAGTTGTGTTTAATCTATGTTAAAATTTGTTAAGTGTTTAACTTCTTTAATCTTGTCCATAGAACAAAGCAAAAATGTAATTTTCACATATGTGAGTATGTAAAATTGTTAAAAGTTATGTTTAAAAAGAAAACTTGTTTTTTATTTTGATTAAGTTGTGGGACCTAACCCCTACTAACTGATCTTTTAGGTATATATATTCCGTTTTAATCTGGGTCCGTCTATAACGAGTTGGTTATAAGAGCCAGTCGTTTCATTTTCCTTTCCCAGGAACCCTTGTACACCATTACTTTGTGTGTATCCTTTGTTCATTAATTGTACCTGTCCTATTAGGACGTTTTATACATAGTTTAAGATTATTTTATTAAAATTTTTATCTTAAAAATTGTTTATTATGTTAAAAATAGGTTAAGATTTGGTAAAAAACTAGTTTATGAATATTGAAGTTTCATAGTTATATTAAAAGTTGCTATTAAAATCTGGTTTGTTTTATGTATATTTTGGTCTATTACTTGACCATGTGTAATTTATTATTTAAATAGATAAGATCTAGTCCAGATCTGTTATATTACACGACGTTGCCCACGAGTGGGGGGACATACCATTGGTACCATCTATTTAGATGAACAAGTTCAGTCTCAGTCCGAGTATTATCATATTACATTTTAAGTATTTTGTAAGTGGGGGAACATACCGCCAGAGGCCTCCAATACTGTAATGGGTTAAGTAATTTTGTTTTTACCAACTGATCCCAAGGGGGGGTAGCAACAAAAACTCTCCCGCCCTTGATAGCATGATGGAGTCCTAGAGGTCTCAACCTTTTAGTTAGTTGTGGTGATGGTAATAAGATGAGAATAGTGGGCACGGGGATGGCTAACGACTCCTGCATGTCCGGGGCGGAGGGAGGGAGGGAGAGGGACCCCTCCTCTCCGACCCGAGCAGCGGCAGGCCACCGCATGGGCAGTTCCAAAAAGGGGGGGGAGCACGAGCGCAAAAGCGCAACGGTTACGAGAGAACCCCCCGCCGCGCGCGCCGGACACCCGCCCGTGGGGAGAAGGGACTTTAAAAACGGGTGGACTCAACAGAGCCACTTCAGCCCCAAGGGCGCATATTTTAATAAAAAGGGAAGAGGGGGAGGAAGGGAGCAGGAATACAGGCGGGTGCCCGGCGCGCCCCCCGGGGGGACTCCATCCCTATTAATAAGGAAAATTTTAGTTGGATTATACCAAGTAGTTAAGTGACGATTGGCCAATTGTTTCAAAGAGACTGACAGATTAGAGGTAGTTATAAGCACATAACTTCCAGAAGGTGGGGGAACTATTTGTAGGGAAGACCCCCCCCCCCTCCTCCCAGTATCCCTAGGGGGGGGGGGGGGGAAGCTTGCTGCCTTCTACTCCCACCCCCACCCACACCCCAGTCAGTTTCTCTCTCTCTCTCTCTCTCTCTCTCTCTCTCTCTCTCTCTCTCTCTCTCTATCTCTCTCTCTACTGTCTGTATAAAAATAGCTGCAGCGTGCTGGCGGGGAGGCAAGCAAAGAGCCAAAGACATTGAAAAGAAAAGACTAACATCTGGTCCCTTTTCCCTATATGAGGACAGTGAGGACAGAAGCACTGGTTGTGTCCCTTTTAAACATCTTTATGACATAACACGTCGATAGGCCAGTTGAATTGTCCGTTCAAATTCCAATCCGAGTCTTTGCATAGCCACCACTGTGAACTACCCCACTAACGATAACTCTATCAGCCAGGCTCGTCGTAACTTGTAAGTAGTCCATCTTCCCCTTTTAGAGTCTTTGGTTATGTGTCAAGTGTTGCTTGAAATTAGCGTCCTGCAAAATAAATCGGTTTATAGCGCGTGTTTATGAACGGATGGTGTTGAAATTTTGCACGACGATAGTCACTATCCCTGGTCACGCATGTTCCAAATCTCGAGTCAATGTCAGGTCTGGTCCTGTCGGCGCCCGTATCTCCGGCATTTCTGAATCGATTCGCTTCCGGTTTGGCACACGGATAGTCCCCGGCGCCGGTCATCTTCCTGCCAAATTCGAAGGCAATCGGCCCAGAAACACCGGAGATACGGGCGCCGAGAGGCCGGCGGATGCGCGTTTCGCGCATTTGCGAAACCGCGCAAATGATACGGCCGCCTCGGCTCACAGCAAATTTGAAGCGATTCGGTCGAAAAACGGCGGAGTTATAAGGCCCGTTTCGTGTTTCAGACACAGACACACACACACACACGGACAGTTGGCTTATTACTATATGATGATGATCATGACAGCTATAGCTTTTCGCAAAACCCGATAGCCTCTTTGCACGATTGATGCCCATTTTCATCGACCTCTGTTAGCTGGCATGGAGTTAGCCTTCTAAGGGATGATCGATGCGATGTTGCTTTCCCCGCTAACAATCCAACAGCTGCTACTAACTACACCACTACTAAAGCCCCTTCTACACTTGTGAGTGATGGTCACAGACTTGCGTTGCTCGTGAGGGAGTCGTGGAAAGGGGCGGGGCAGGAGAATCGGAGAAAGACGAAATTCGTCATGTTAATCGCAACAGGGGGGAAAAGGGCAAATGGGAGAATAAGGAAGTGAGTGGGGGTACAATTAGAAAGATAACACAGGCAAAGATCTCTCTCTCTCTCTCTCTCTCTCTCTCTCTCTCTCTCTCTCTCTCTCTCTCTCTCTCTCTCTCTCACTCATGCACGTGCTATGTTTCGTTTCGTTTCGGTTTCAGCACGGGACTGCTAGAACTTTCAGACACGCGGCTACCTTGTCACAACATTTCAGAAGTGTATGTCCATTCGGTTGCAGGAAATATTTGTACACCCCCATCCCCACTTCGTTCCCTTCTCCCCACCGTCCCCTACCCCTTGCAAGGGGCTTAAGGCCTATGCAATAAAAACAGTCATTGTCATTCTCTCTCTCTATCTCTTATTTCTTCCCTCCTTCCAGCCCCCCACCACTCCCTATCCCATCCCAACCCGTCTCTTTCTCCTAGAGCTCCCCAGCCCCCAATTAATTTTGCACATAGCTGGGCCACTTTGTGGCAGACAAACTTACTCCACTGTCAACACGTAGACTGGGAAACTGACAGACTGTATGCAAGATTGATGCGTGTAATATCGATCTCTATTAGCTTTAGGTCAGCCACGCAGCTCCTACCTACTCCACTTTTATTCTAAAGCCAGCCTAGTGTGTGTGTAATTGATTGTCACAGAATCATGTTCACGAGGAGAAAGGAGATTATTTTCGTATTGTTTGTAGCGCAAATGCACACAAATGTGAAGGAGTATAAGCACACAAGGACACACACACACACACACACACACACACACACACACACACACACATGTATACTAACACGTACACACATAATATACACCAAAGTAAGCAAATATGAGGGATGAGTGAAAGAGTGAACGGGGAGGATAAGATGAGACACAGACGAGGGGGATGGGGTGGAGAGAGAGCGAGCGAGCGAGCGAGAGAGAGAGAGAGAGAGAGAGAGAGAGAGAGAGAGAGAGAGAGAGAGAGAGAGAGAGGAGACACAGAGAGAAAGAAGGGAGAGAGAGAGAGGGGGGGGGGGGAGGGAGAGATTCTCACATAGAGTGAAATAAGAGAGAGAGAGAGAGAGAGAGAGAGAGAGAGAGAGAGAGAGAGAGAGAGAGAGAGAGAGAGAGAAGGAGAGAGAGAGAGAAGGGAGAGAGAGAGAGAGAGAGAGAGAGAGGTGAGAGAGAGAGAGAGAGAGAGAGAGAGAGAGAGAGAGAGAGAGAGAGAGAGAGACAGAGTGAGAGACAGACAAAGAGAGAGAGACAGAGACAGACAGATAGAGACAGAAAGACATGTCATAGAGTTCTGAAGTCAAAAGACTTGTTTTCAGAGAAATGCCATTGATCAAAGCACAGCTCTGTTTTTAATCAAGTCCTTGCCAAGGTTTTGTCAAAAGACAGCCGAAGCCTTTGAATGAAACAACAAAGAAAGTTATTTGATTAAGAGCAGCTCTCTGTTTAGATAAAAACGCACATCTGTCTACCTGCTTGTCTGCCTCTGTCTGTCTCTCTCTCTCTCCCCTTCCCCCTTATTTCACTCTGTGTCTCATCTCTCTCTCTCTCTCTCTCTCTCTCTCTCTCTCTCTCTCTCTCTCTCTCTCTCTCTCTCTCTCTCTCTCTTCGCTCCTCTCTCCTCTCTCTCTCTCTCTCTCAAATGGCAAGACCGGCATGATCATATTCACACCAGTGATCGTTTCATTGAATATAGAACCTTTAAGACAACTAATTCAAACTGTTTTGAACCATGTCTTGACACTGACATAAGCAGGTACCGGTACATAAAGAGTGCACTTACCAAAGTTAGATTTGGAGTCTCAGATATTGCCTCTCATAGATTTAGATATGGTAATAATAGTGCTAATAAAATATTGTGTTGAAGAGAATGTTGTTCATATTACACTGTGTTGTCCTTGAAATGCTACAGGATTTGAGGGTGAAATATATTCAGGCTAAATATTACAATTACCGCTGTCATTTCAGATACGCTTTACTTATGTCTAATAGAACTGTAAATGTCTTAACTAATCTAGCTTTGTTTATATAGGAAGCTTTAAAGCGATTCAGCGAGTAGTTTGCATGAATATGAATGCTTACATTTTTTATGTATCTATGTGTAACCAAATATTTCATTGCATGATTTATGTATGTTTCTATCATTGTGACACCCCCATCAGGAAAGGGCCTATGCCTATATCTGATTAAAACATTTTGTATTCGTATTCGTATTCTCTCTCTGCGTCTGCCTGTCTGTCTCTCTCTCTCTCTCTCTCTCTGCGAGTGGTGATATGATTTTGGAGACAGATGAATGAACACCTGCCAGTTGCCACAGGAAATTAAACATAGTAATCTTCAGCATGTGTGCTGTTCAGAGAGCGTACAGAGAGAGAGAGAGAGAGGGTGGGGGCGACATAGAGAGAAAGTCAGTGAGAGAGGGTAGAGAGAGAGAGAGGGGGGGGGGGGTCAGGGACAGAGAGAGAAAGACAGTGCGGGGAGGGGAGAGAGAGAAAGACAGAGGGGAGAGAGAGAGGGGGGGGGGACAAGAACAGAGAGAGAAAGTCAGTGAAGAGAGGGTAGAGAAAAGAGGGAGGGGGGGGTGTGTCAGGGACAGAGAGAGAAAGACAGTGCGGGGAGGAGAGAGAGAGAAGAGAGAGGGGGGAGAGAGAGGGGGGGGGGGACAAGAAAGACAGAGAGAGAAAGTCAGTGAGAGAGGGTAGAGAAAGAGGGAGGGGGGTGTCAGGGACAGAGAGAGAAAGACAGTGCGGGGAGGGAGAGAGAGAAAGACAGAGGGGAGAGAGAGAGAGAGGGGGGAGACAGAACAGAGAGAGAAAGTCAGTGAGAGAGGGTAGAGAGAAAGAGGGGGGAGGGGGGGTGTCAGGGACAGAGAGAGAAAGACAGTGCGGGGAGGGAGTAGAGAGAAAGACAGAGGGGAGAGAGAGAGGGGGGGGGGGGGGACAAGGACAGAGAGAGAAAGTCAGTGAGAGAGGGTAGAGAAAGAGGGAGGGGGGTGTCAGGGACAGAGAGAGAAAGACAGTGCGGGGAGGGAGAGAGAGAAAGACAGAGGGGGGAGAGAGAGAGGGGGGGGGGGACAAGAACAGAGAGAGAAAGTCAGTGAGAGAGGGTAGAGAAAGAGGGAGGGGGGTGTCAGGGACAGAGAGAGAAAGACAGTGCGGGGAGGGAGAGAGAGAAAGACAGAGGGGAGAGAGAGAGAGGGGGGGGGGACAAGAACAGAGAGAGAAAGTCAGTGAGAGAGGGTAGAGAAAGAGGGGGGGGGGGGGTGTCAGGGACAGAGAGAGAAAGACAGTGCGGGGAGGGAGAGAGAGAAAGACAGAGGGGAGAGAGAGAGGGGGGGGGGACAAGACAGAGAGAGAAAGAGAAAGAGAGAGAGAGGGAGGAGAGAGAGAGATGGGGGGGGAGCTCAGGGACAGAGAGAAAGACAGAGAGGGAGAGGGGGAGAGGGGGGGGGGTCAGTGACAGAGAGAAAGACAGAGAGGGGAGGGGGAGAGAGAGAGGGGGGGGGGGCAAGAGAGAGAAAGAGAAAGATAGAGAGAGGGAGAGAGAGGGACAGGGACAGAGAAAGAAAGACAGAGAGAGGGGAGGGGGAGAGGGGGCAGGGACAGAGAAAGAAAGAGAGAGAAAGTCAGTGAGAGAGGGTAGAGAGAGAGAGAGAGGGGGGGGTCAGGGACAGAGAGAAAAGACAGTGCGGGGAGGGAGAGAGAGAGAAAGACAGAGGGGAGAGAGAGAGGGGGGGGGGGACAAGGACAGAGATCAGTGAGAGGGTAGAGAGAGAGGGGGGGGGGGGTCAGGGACAGAGAAAGACAGTGCGGGGAGGGAGAGAGAGAAAGACAGAGGGGAGAGAGAGAGGGGGGGGGGGACAAGGACAGAGAGAGAAAGTCAGTGAGAGGGTAGAAAAAGAGGGGGGGGGGGGGTCAGGGACAGAGAGAGAAAGACAGTGCGGGGAGGGAGAGAGAGAAAGACAGAGGGGAGAGAGAGATGGGGGGGGGGACAAGGACAGAGAGAGAAAAGAGAAAGAAAGACAATGAGAGGGAAGGGAGAGAGAGAGAGGGACGGGTACGGACAGAGAGAGAAGAGAAAGACATAGAGATGGGAGGAGAGAGAGAGGGGGGGGGGGGGGGTCAGGGACAGAAAGAAAGAGAGAAAGACAGAGAGATGGGAGGGAGAGGGGGGTGGGCAGGGACAGAGAGAATACAGAGAGAGGGGAGGGAGAGAGAGAGAGAGGGGGGGGGGGGGTCAGGACAGAGTGAAAGAGAGAAAGACAGAGAGAGAGGGAGGGAGGGAGAGAGATGGGGGGGAGCTCAGGGACAGAGAAAGAGAGAGAGAGAGGGGGGGGAGAGAGAGAGCGGGCGGGGGGGTCAGTGACAGAGAGAGAAAGAGAGAAAGAGAGAGAGGGGAGGGGAAAGAGAGAGAGAGAGAGGAGGGGGGGTAGAGAGAGAAAAGACAGAGAGAGGGAGGGAGAGACGGGATGGAGAAGAGAGAGAAAGAGAAAGATAGAGAGAGGGATGCTGAGAGAGAGGGACAGAGAAAGAAAGACAGGGGGAGAGGAGGGGCAGGGACAGAGAAAAAGAGACAGGAGGGAGAGAGAGGGAGGGGGCAGAGAGAGAGAGAGAGAGAGAGAGAGAGAAAAAAAAAAGAGAGAGAGACAGAGAGAGAGAGAACAAAATTGTACTTTTACTTTTAGAGGGCCTTTTTTTTAAATCTTCAAACATCTAACTAACTGTCTTCCTTCAATTTTGAATCTCATAAATATCCTTCTACATAGTAAACGGAGTGTCTGTGTACAGATACTTAAATTATTCCTGACTATCTTGAGCTCATCTTCTTTCTCCCCACATATCTTATCATTTTACTTTCTACTATATCTTGCTGTTATTCTCTTTCTTTTTCGTACTACCTCCTAAAGTGCAGCAGAATCTTCAACCTGATGAAGTTGACTGCCTTTAGAAGAAGAAGAAGAAGAAGATACATGTGTGGTTTTTTTTATAGCCAACTCTCTGGCCGAAGCAGAGCGAGAGAACGAGAGAGAGACAGCGAGAACGAGAGAGAGAGAGAGAGAGAGGAGAGAGAGAGAGAGAGAGAGAGAGAGAGAGAGAGAGAGAGAGAGAGAGAGATGTACAGACACTCAAGAGACTGAGACAGAGAGACAAGGAAGAGGGGTGGTCATGTGGATTACAGACAGACATAGAGGTAGAGAAATAGAGACTGAAAGTCAAAGGCAGAGACGCACAGACAGAGAGAGAGAGAGAAGAAGAAAACGAAGAATAAAAAGGAGAATTCTTATCAGGTAGAGTTGTATCAGTTTCAGGATCAGCCAGGTGGAGAGAAATAATATATGAGCAGGTGCGAGGGAAAAATCATGTGACAATAAAGTAAGTAGGGACAAAACAAGCTGTGAAGCTTTTTAGGAGTCCCATCATTTTAAACATTGGCAGGTATTGTTTTGGTCAAGGTACGGTTAAAAAAATAAATTTCCAAATTTCCTATGAAAAATAATTGCTAAAAGCAAAAGAAAGAAAAAAAAAGAAACATACACGAACAAATTCATACTCCTTTGAGATCGATGATCGGCAAAGGAGAAAAAACCCGTACATGCAGCTTCTGTTATTTTAATGAGATGTGTGTGTGATACTGATAGTGTCGTATTCTTGACTTGCCACTAGTAATTGGGCGCGACAGAGATAAGACCCTCCTCATAAGTTAAATCGGACATGGAAATGAACTGTAGTCCATCGATTCTATTGTGTCTAGGCAATCACCTAGTCTTGTCTACGCCGAGAAGGCGCTTTAAGACTGATGGCAGTTAGCCTAAAACTTAAAACGATCACAATCACACGAGATCAATCATCGAACTGTAGTAAGTTAGGCTAGACCTAACCTAGGCCTAATCAGGAAACTGTGGAGGGGAAACCAGCCAGGAAGTTGAGCAACCACTTGAAATAAAAACTGCCCTAAATAATCCACATACTGATGATGAAATAAAATGTTGCGGCGTGTTAGATCTCCTACTGCCCAGCATTTCAAGACCCACAGTAACTTTTAGGCCCGAACCATTGATATTTTCCTGACTCTACACGTTCACGTCACACGTGTGACGTTGTTCTTCCCATCCGGGTGTGCAACAAAACAAACACACGGTAGGCTACACACCGAGACTGCGCAAGTTCAAGTGCCGAGATGTAGAAATTGAGTCAACGATTGATTAAGTGATTACGCAAGATTGATACGCAACTTGGAATTCAATCAAGCACAGTTTCCAACTTACCTCCATTTTATCTTGCTTAGCTGCAGCAGCTTCCTGGTTGTTGCACGCCCCAAAAATGACTGCGATGTTTTGTGATCCAGATCGTCTGCTTCTGCAGTCAGTCGTCTGCCAGCGGGCTAAATTTAACCACAGCACGCGCACACGGCAAGCGCCACCTGTTAGGCCTAGGCTAGGGGGAACCCTCTGCACGCGCACGAGTTGATAGCACCAGAGAGTGTGTTAAGAAGGGCATCAAGCATCGCAAAAAGCTTTTTTGATAGCACCAAGGAGAGCAGCACCCTTGAGCGTGCGTTGCTGCTGAAGGCACTGCGCAAAAATGAATTTTACTTTATTAGAACGGTAAAGGTAAAGATGTGCCACCCCCCCACCCCCCACCCCTGCATTTTCTCGGTTAATTCTATTTTTCCGTTTTTGCCTTTCTGCCTTACCGGTCCAATTCTCTTCTTTAAAAAAAAAAAACCCCACGCCACTTACAAAAGGTCAGAAAAAAACCCATGTGGTCAAGATGCCCCCCCCCCCCCCCCCCCCCCCTGCATTTCTCGGTTAATTCCATTTTCCCGTTTTTGCCTTTCTTACCAAACATAAAGCTGTATTTTATTAACCTTTTTTAGCTAATAATCCTTTTTGGAATACTAACCCTATCTTTAACCCTAGGCCATTATCTAATAGGACATTAAGCATTCGTTCACACGTGTTGTGACAAAAATTATAGACCTATCTACATAAATATCAAGTATCAAGAGAAATAGTTTGTTGAGATGGATTGCCTTCTTCTACCAGATGAGTGCCCATCATCAACACTTTGATTCATTGGCACAAGGTCGGACAAGAAAGGAAATAAGGCAAAACCCTAAAACTACTTTTTGACCCAGCCAGTCAGGTCTCCCTGTGGATTCCCAGCATGATGCCGCGTCAGGCAGGAACAGCTAACTTAAAAAGAAAAATCGGATTCCTTGGATGAAACTGAAAAGACCAGTCACTACATCTCACTGAAAAGACCAGTCACTACATCTCACTGAAAAGACCAGTCACTACATCTCACATTTCCAAGAACATTGAAAAGGCTACGAAGTTCAGCGTCTCACACACATAGGATCTCTCTCTCTCTCTCTCTCTCTCTCTCTCTCTCTCTCTCTCTCTCTCTCTCTCTCTCTCTCTCTCTCTCTCTCTCTCTCTCTCTCTCTCTCACTCACTCACTCACTCACACACACACACACACACACACTCTCTCTCTCTTTTCTCTCTCTCTCTCTCTCTCTCTCTCTCTCTCTCTCTCTCTCTCTCTCTCTCTCTCTCTCTCTCTCTCTCTCTCTCTCTCTCTCTTTTCACACACACGTACGTACACACACGCTCGCGGCTCTCTCCCTCTTTCACACACACTATCTCTCTCCCTCTCTCTTTCATACGCACGCACTCTCTCTCTCCTCTTTCTCTCTCTTTCAAACACACACTATGATACACACGCGTGCGGCGCACCGTCGCACGCACGCGCGCACCGTCTCACTCTCTCTCTACACACTCTCTCTCTCTCTCTCTCTCCTCTCTTTCTCTCTCTCTCTCTCTCTTCACATACTCACGCGCTTTTATCTCTCTCGCGCACATTACACACGCGCGCACGCACACACACACACACACACCGTTATCATCATGATCGTCATCATCAACCATAATATTTATTATATTACACACCACCAACAACGGACTGCAAGTGTTCAGTTTAGCAATGCATGAAAGGGAGTGAATTCAAATTTTCGAACCTAAATAAGGAAAGAGTTCTTTCCCGTTGTCCTTTTATTTTTCGGAGGATCAAGTGGTGGCACCAAAGAATACATACTCGTTGGTGTCACTAACTGCACATGCACGAATGCACGCCACTCGCACACATACGCGGTGCACGCGCACGCGAGTAAGCACACTCATAATCACACGTTAACGCTTCTAGCACTATTCGCCCAGTAGGCCTACATCACATTTCACCAAATGCAAAAAAACATTCACTACCAAGTACCCTGCCATGTGTGTGTCTATTTTCAGAGCTTATCAGTGATTCTTTCTGTTAAAGCAACGCATACGCACTTTTCCAAAAAATTAATATAGTATCCCCCTCTTGTGGGGGCGGTTGAGATGCCCCCCCCCCCCCCCCAACCCCCCCCCCCCCCCCCCCTCCCTACATTTCTCGGTTAATTGTATTTTTCCGTTTTTGCCTTTCTTACCAATACATAAAGCTGCATTTTATGGAACATGTCGTTAGCTAATAGTGGGTTTTTGGAATACTAAACCCTATCCCTATCCCTACCCCTACCCCCCACTCTATAAGACGGAAAAGTGGATGCAACGAACCATTACAACTGTACAAATAATATGTGTGGTGTTTGTAATGAGAGAGCGTGCACATATATTTGTGGAAGTGGGGGGGGTAGGGTTAGGTTTAGGGCTAGGGTTAGGGATAGGGTTAGTATTCCAAAAAGATTATTAGCGAAAGATGTTCTAAAAACACAGCTTTATGTCCATGGTAAGAAAGGCAAAAATGGAAAAAAACAATTAACCGAGAAATGCAGGGGGGTGGGGGGCACGTTGAAAAAGGGGGAAGTTTCCGGTCGATAAGAGAGACGAGGTAGAGAGTTTATGGTCATAAACGTGGGCATGGATACAATGTAGCCCTATGTGTGTGTGTATGAGAGAGAGAGAGAGAGAGAGAGAGAGAGAGAGAGAGAGAGAGAGAGAGTTCTACGCAACAGAGGGGGTTTACATGCAACCCCCCCCCCCCCCCCCCCCAAATCCTCCCCTGAAGCGCACTTACATAGTATCTTTGTCGGGAAATGTGTGTTACGTTCGTGCCTGACTATGACTTCCAAATAGCAGAGGAGACCTATTATTATTCTGGAATGCTGGATTTGAACCCGTTTATTAAAGTGGGGAAGCTTTTTTTCCCCAAGGCTATCCTTGGTCAAGGGGACATTCTTCACTTTATTAGCCAAGGGAGTTAATTTGTGGGAACACGTGAATGAATCAGATCAGTGCACAACTATTGTTGCTTTTATTCCAGTCGTTCAAAGAGAACACGAACAAGATTTGTTTTTATTGAGGGAAAATAGATAAGCTCTAAAGCTTCTTTTGACTATGCCCTCACCAAAACGAGAGAGAGAGAGAGAGAGAGAGAGAGAGAGAGAGAGAGATCATTTAATCATGAGAGAGAGAGAGGTCACTCCGAGAGAGAGAGAGAGAGAGAGAGAGAGGAGAGAGAGAGAGAGAGAAACGAAAACGAGAACGAAAAACGAAATTTTATTTAACCAGGGAACATGAGATAAGCAGTTACATGACCCAGCCCTGGGGAAAAATAAAGTAAATCAAACAAGAAAGCTAAATAATATATGTACATGCAGAAATGAGAATAAAAGGGAGGGAGGAGGGGGGGGGGAAGAGGCACAGAGGGGTATAAGAAGAGAGAGAGAGAGAGAAAACCCATGTATTTTGTTCATTTTGGAAAAAGTTGCTGCTCGAAAGGTAACATTTGGGGCAACAACATTGATGTCAAAGTGACCACTGACCTCTGGTCATCTACATAGTGACCACTGACCTCTTGTCATCTACATTGTACAAGGTACAAAACTCACCCCCAAATCACCACAGTTTGCCGTGCTTTTGTCCAGCAGGTTCCATCCCAACCCTCCACTACTCTGTTCTCTCTGAGAGGCAGGCCTCACTTTTGTACTTCATTTTCCTATTTCAAAACAATTGCTTGCCCGAAATGTTACATAAAACATAAAAAATGTAACGAAAATATCAATTTGTTACATTTTGGGCAATGTAGTTGCCCTTTGCCGTACGATCGCAAAGGAGTATGAATTCGTGTATGTTTCTTTTTTTGTTTGTTGTCCTTTGCCGATCTACGATCGCAAAGGAGTATGAATTCGTTTTTGTACGGAAAATCCCTAAATAAGTGGAAGAAAGGATAAAAGTCTACGCATATAGGGGAAATTCGGACACGTTGCGCAAATCTTTCCCCTTCTTTGTTTCACTTATTTATGGATTGCGCACGGGGTTTCCGCATGGAATATCCGCTTATGTGTGGTGTACACGGCCTAAGGGTTTATGTTTACGGTTAGAGATCGTGTTGGTGGAAGGGATAGGCTTTATTTTTTAGGAGGAGGGGGGGGGGGGGGGTCATCAACACGTGTGCACTACGAATGTCATTAGGGAGCACAGCAACACGGGGACACGACACGTGAACACAATGGCACGCAGTCCTAGGGACTTCCCCGAGTAAGGCAATTACCTCACTGCTACAACCGGACCTACTCAACAGGATAGCGTACATGTTTTGTTTTTCTTTATCTACCAGCACTTTTAAGTGGTTCTGTGCAGCGGTTTACAAAATACTGCGCAAGCTTGAGCGACTGCATGTCCCGTGGGGGAATCTTTTTATACAAATAGTTCCTCCACCCTCTGGAGGTTCTGTGCTACATGTAATAGCTTCCTCTAATGTATTACTTTTCGCTGCCTTTTCATATTCTTACCATCAGTTTTTGGCATGGTTGGCCCACTCTCCTGCTCCCCCCCCCCCCCCCCCCCCCCCCCCCCCCCACCCCCCCCCCCCCCCCCCCCCCCCCCCCCCCCCCCCCCCCCCCCCCCCCCCCCCCCCCCCCCCCCACCTTCCCCCCCCCCCCCCCCCCCCCCCCCCCCCCCCCCCCATTGTCTCCCCCCCCCCACCCCCCCCCCCCCCCCCCCCCCCTGAACCCCCCCCCCCTCCCCCCCCCCCCTAAAACATATTCCAAATAATTGTCTCCTTTGAACTCCAAAATTGGAATGTGGCATCTGAATGCAGCAGGGAGACCTCTGAAAACCGGACACATACACACAGGTACAGGGGATTTTTCCTCTCACTTTGCACTAGGCCTCAGTCTGAACGTGAAGTCTTTCGGATGAGACGGTAAACCGAGGTCCCGGTGCCCATGCACTTAGCACACGTTAAACCCAGTGGCAACGAAAAAGTTGTCATTTGGTCAAAAATTACCCCCACCCCCCACCTTCCTCATCAGTCGCATGCAAAAAAAAATTGGGTGGCGGGCTCTGGCTGCGACGCGGTCTCCAGGTGGCAACCCGAATTTCACAGAGACGCCTCTGTGACTATAAAGTACCTATGTTGCGCAGTGTGGTCATATGGCCCGCGGACGCTGAAGAAAAAGGATTGCAAATCCCTCCGCTTCACAAGGAGACAAAAGGCTACTTAGATTTCCAATGAACTAGACTAGTGGCAAGGGTACAGGTGCGGTGTACACGGGCATGTGCGTTTTGTGTATGTGTCAATATTTCTTGCATGCTTATTGCGTAATTTAAAATAACTTTAAACTGTAACAAAAATAACACTAACACACACACACACACACACACACACACACACACACACACACACACACACACACACACACACACACACACACACACACACACACAGGCAGGCAGGCATTAATATCCAGACTCACACACGTGTGCACATACAATCATACGCACACAAATAAGTGAACACATCACAGAGAGAGAGAGAGAGAGAGAGAGAGAGAGAGAGAGAGAGAGAGAGAGAGAGAGAGAGAGAGAGAGAGAGAGAAAGTTATTTAATGTGTGAGAGAGAGAGAGAGAGAGAGAGAGAGAGAGAGAGAGAGAGAGAGAGAGAGAGAGAGAGAGAGAGAGAGAGAGAGAGAGAGAGAGAGAGAGAGAGAGAGAGAATTATTTAATGTGAATTCGGTGAATACATCATGAATGAAAACGATGAACTTTCCACATGTCGTCGAGTGTAAACAACAACAAAAAGTGTATCACAATATATGGGAAGTGTTGGCATGTTTAAAACATCGACTAGGAACTTCACTACATTGAAACACTGAGTTCAGAAACATAACAAGCAGCATTTAGAAATTATTTGGCCACACATGCACCCAACTGATGCAGAATCAACATAGTCGTGGGGAGCCATTTTGATAAGAAGCCGAAAACAAAACTTAATAAATTCAGCCAAGGGTTATTTTCTATAATTTGATTTTAAAATTCGCTTCCTGGCGATTTTTGTTTTACCATTTTTTGCTTGCCATTTGGATATAAAAAAACTCATTTTGCTTGCTCTTTCTGGAATAAACAAAATTTGATTTTGAAATTCGCTTGCGCTTTCTGGAATAAAAAAAATCTGATCTCGATCTTTTACTTTTTTTTAATTATTCATCGTCGTTCCAACGCCTCAACTTGCCACCAGTCAAAGCTACCTTGTTCCAGGCCAGAGGAAGGAACCAACCTTGGAGTGATGAAACCAGCGCATATTCAAGTCTCCTGAATCTTTGTGCCATATAGCAACCACATTTCCTTGGACATACCACACCGCAGCAAGCACAGTGCCAGGCCATGCCACATCAACCATATTTCCCAGGGGAAGGGATGTATAACACTACATCAAGCACATTTCCCAGGGGAAGGAGTGTACCAAATTGCATCAACCACATTTCTCAAGGGAAGTGATATACTACACTGCATCAACCACATTTCCCAAAGGAAATGTGCCACATTGCATCAACCACATTTCCCATGGGAAGGGCTGTGCCACATGGCATCGACCACATTTCCCAAGGGAAGTGATATACTACACTGCATCAACCACATTTCCCAAGGGAAGTTATATACTACACTGCATCAACCACATTTCCCAAGAGAGGGGCTGTGCCACATTGCATCAACCACATTTCCCAGGGGAAGGGCTGTGCCACATGGCATCGACCACATTTCCCAAGGGAGGGGCTGTGCCACATTGCATCAACCACATTTCCCAGGGGAAGGGCTGTGCCACATGGCATCGACCACATTTCCCAAGGGAAGTGATATACTACACTGCATCAACCACATTTCCCAAGGGAAGTGATATACTACACTGCATCAACCACATTTCCCAAAGGAAAGGATGTGTAACACTGCATCAACCACATTTCCCAAGGGAAGGGCTGTGCCACATGGCATCGACCACATTTCCCAGGGGAAGGGCTGTGCCACATGGCATCGACCACATTTCCCAGGGGAAGGGATGTATACACTGCATCAACCACATTTCCCAAGGGAAGTGATATACTACACTGCATCAACCACATTTCCCAAGGGAAGTGATATACTACACTGCATCAACCACCTTTCCCAAGAGAGAGGCTGTGCCACATTGCATCAATCATATTTCCCAGGGGAAGGGCTGTGCCACATGGCATCGACCACATTTCCCAGGGGAAGAGATAGAATGAACTGTGCCACATTGTATGGTGGACAGACTGACAATATAGATGTCGATGTTGCTGCTTTTTTTTTTACTGAAGAAATCTTGGTTTCTTCACTGAAGAGAGGCTGATGTCGGTTTCAGATATCGGATTCTTCACTGAAGAGATGCTGATGATGTTGGTTTCAGATGCCGATGATGCCGGTCTCTTCACAGAAGAGATGTCGATTTCTTAACTGAAGAGATGATTTCAGATGTCGGGATTCTTCACTGTCGGTTTCAGATGTCGATTTCTTAACTGAAGAGATGTCGATTTCAGATGTCGGGATTCTTCACTGAAGAGATGCTGATGTCGGTTTCAGATGTCGATTTCTTAACTGAAGAGATGTCGATTTGAGATGTCGGGATTCTTCACTGAAGAGATGCTGATGTCGGTTTCAGATGTCGATATTCTTAACTGAAGAGATGTCGATTTCGATTTGAGATGTCGGGATTCTTCACTGAAGAGATGCTGATGTCGGTTTCAGATGTCGATTTCTTAACTGAAGAGATGTCGATTTCTTAACTGATGATGTCGATTTCAGATGTCGGGATTCTTCACTGAAGAGATGCTGATGTCGGTTTCAGATGTCGATTTCTTAACTGAAGAGATGTCGATTTCAGATGTCGGGATTCTTCACTGAAGAGATGCTGATGTCGGTTTCAGATGTCGATTTCTTAACTGAAGAGATGTCTTTTTCGCTGTAGTCGTTTCCTGCAAAGTTAAATCAGAATGAAAAAGTAAAGATACTATACTAGTGACAAAAAAAAATGAAGGGCCGCATTTTCTCAAGCGCACAAAATAAAGATGTCTGATTCCAATAATCTCACAATTGAAAGATAATCAATTCAATTATTCGACTACTAAAATCTCAAGTTTTATTGTTTTCGTGGGATTGCAATAGCTCAACAAATCAATGCATCCCCAATTGTGAACATCACAAATGTGTGGCTGCTCAAAATGTGCAAAATGGGGCGTTGCTGGCAAGGAAAACACATTTGATTTTTCATGATTCCCCTAATTTGTCAAAGAAGCCCGGAGGAATTGCTGATTACCATCTAAAGCTTATTGCTGCTTGAATGTGCACACCCATTTTGACACGTTTTGAGTAGTCATGCTCTGTGACTTTAACTTAGGTGGTGCGTTAATACTCGCGCTATTTCTTCAAAACTTAGGAGACGAATCTAATGAAGTTCTAGGACATGAAGTACGGACAATTGGAAGAAAAAATAAAAGAAAAAAAAATACAGATAATTGAAGTTAGTAGGGGAAGACGGGGTAAAAAGCGCATGGGCGGGTAAGAAGCCCACCCCGATTATCTCATGAAATGAAGCAAATTTCAGTCTCATTTTGCCCATGAGACGAGTGTTAATGTCTAGCATTCGTCTCGTGGGCAAATTTGACTGAAATTTTCTTTATTTCATGAGATAATTGGGGTGGGCTACTTACCCGCCCATGCGCTTTTTACCCCGTCTTCCCCTATCCATAAAAATTGAAATGATTTTAATTCAAATTAAAACAAACCTTCATTGTCCAATAAAGAACAAGTTTAAAATGGGAAGTTTTCTTTTGCAACACGTGCAGCAGATTAAAATAAATACATTAAATCAAATTTATTATAAAAAAAAAAAAAAATGCCCACAGATCAAAGTTACACAACAACACAGTTTTACCCACACACTCCCTCACAGACATCACACAATTTCACACACACACACACACACTGGACTGGACTGGAACCAATTTATTGTCAGATTAACCATTTCACCGCCAGCCACCTTTGAGCCAAAAAATTCAACTAAACTTACTTGGCTACACAAAAGATTTTGTCTGCAATATTGTGGGATTTCTCTGTGACACATTTAGAATAGGCTCACTCCTTACTACCCAAATTTAGGAACACAATATCACTGAATAATAGACCCTGATTTCAAGAGTTTTAATGACATGGGTGTTACATCATTTTGGTGCACAAATGCGACATTGGCGGTGAAAGGGGGAACTATAAAAGCTGTACTGACAATGAGGTTAATAGGTTTGACTAAGCTTTTGCCATTTCTTCTCCTTTATGAATACACAGTGGCTACGGGTACGGCGTTGCTGCAACGCTCAGACCATGTTCAGGGATAGCAACTTTTCCTAGTCGAATTTTTCGTCAACAAAAGCATTTTCTTATTTCGTATATTTAATGCATCTTGGTAAGGAATAGGGTTAGGGTTAGAAACTTGTCAGAGTTAATATTAGTAGGTTTTTTTAAAAGACATTTGCGCACAATGTATGCGTCCCGTGATTGAGCGCCGTACTTGTAGCCGATACGGGCCCGTACCCCGAGCCTCTGCCTTATGAATAAGCCTAGCAGTAGCCCGCTAGGCTATTTTTAATTTATTCCTTTTTTCTGCTTAAAGGGGCACCCTGACGGAAGGGTTGTTGCAAGAAACACGTCGAGATCACCATGTGATAATTAGAGGGATTTTTCCCGTCAGTATTACAACAATCATCTTTTTTTTAAATCATTTTTTTCCCAAGCTGTGATAAGCACAAGAAAAATTGATGTCCTTTATGGCATATTGCATAATCATTTATTTAATTTATGAACCTTCGCACAATCATTCAAGTTTTCTTTTCCCCATGTTTAGGGATTCAGAGTTGCATTGATTCCACGTTGCTCATCACAAGTGCCAACTAACAGCCACACCCTGGTTTGTTAGGACGCAGAATCTGAAACCAATCGTCAATATAGAGCGAATCGACGTTAGGAAGCAACCACCAGAGGAGACACTGCATTGATTACTTTTTTTTCCATACCAGTACATTATTCTAATGACATAACAGTGTGAAGCAGTAAACGATCAGCACAGAAGTCGCCCCACAACCCTCTTCCCTTCCTTTCTTCAAATTGTGGCGCTGTGTGATTTCTTCTGGCAATCTTTTCTTCTGAAGTCTTCAGAATGACAATTAATTTTGTTCACCTTTTTTTCTTACTATTATTTTTAAACGTTCAAATTACAATATAAGCTTATGTGATCGGTTTGCATTAATTTAATGCCATATATTTAAAACATGCCGGATATAACGAAGCAATCTGACAGATATTCGTTATAACAATCGCGTCAGATACAGTGAACGCCGGTTATAATGAAGTAGTTTTGAATGTCCCTGGCATTTCAATATAAACATCATCGACATACACATATGCATGCGTGTGCAAGCGAACATTACTATTATTATGTATGCCATAACAGCATCGTTAGGAAAGTAGTGAAAACATCCTGCCATATTTTATAAATGCTAACAACGTTTATCTGGCTTATCTACTGTTGTATGCTGGTACATTTTCACCCATACACACCCAAGATATTACAATAAAATTGGATGGAAATCCGTTACAACCAGCACGACGGATATTACGAATCAACCTCTTTACTTATAAATTCGTTATAACCATCGCGATGAATACAGTGACCGACGGTTATAACGAAGCACTTAGCGTTTTGTTATAAACGTCATCGACTGTACAATAACATTCATTGTGCTTCTGTGTCTTTGTTTGCCCTGTAACTCATTAACCAGTCAACAGAATCGCTTCACATTTTGCATGATGGTGTATCGCGGTGCACAGATGGTCCCCTAGAAATGTTGAACCTCTATCATTGGCATGATCTTAATTGGGGCGGTTTAAAAGCCAACACCCCCATCACACACGATGAAGACCCACTGCTGCACGTCCTCATT